>JAKTUG010000019.1:0-286515 GCA_030556545.1 Kodamaea sagamina | reverse complement strand
TCTCCCCCCGAAAGTCGCACTCCAACACACTCCTTTAGCACCGTAAAAATTTTCGCACCGTCCATGGCTTGAACATGCGCAGCCTATACTACACCTTGATCGTCTGGCTGGCGCTACTTGCTGCGGTGCTTGCCGCACCGCGACTAGAGAAGGTGACGGACGCGTACGCGCCGCACTACGACTACTACCGCTCGGACAGCGGTGTCGGCGCCCCCCCAGCGCGCGCCCCAGACGCTACTCCACACCAGCAGCGCAGACCGCTAGCCCCCAAAGAACCCTTCTTGCCGCTAGACCTCCGCTCCATCAACGACTGCAAGCTCACGGACTTGCTTCTCATCAGCGACATTGACGGCAACTTGCACGGCGTCGAGCGCAACAGCGGCGCCCTCTTGTGGACCCTCCCCATCGACGAGCCGTTGGTCAGGATCCAGTCCAACAACTCGCACGAGAACTCCCAGTCCAACATCTTGTGGTTCGTCGAGCCCTACGAGGACGGCTCGCTCTTCTACTTCACGCCCAAGTTCGGCTTGAACAAGCTCCCCACCAGCATCAAGGACTTGGTCTTGGAGTCGCCGTTTTCGCTCAGCGGTGATGATAAGATATACACCGGCACCCGCAAGACAAGCTTGTACACCATCAACATCCACACAGGTGAAATTAAGTCGTCCTTTGGAAATAGCGAGGAGTGCCCGGTTCCTAATACCCACCACCACGGTCCCAACCAAAAGTCGGATTTGCATAACGATAACATAATGATAGGAAAAACTACTTATGAGTTGTCTATATACTCGAAGCTTAACACTAATATTGTGTGGAATGTTACGTATTCGCTGTGGGGGCCTAACAATATTGACAATGATTTGATAATGCAAAATCTGCAAAGTATAGACAAACTATACTTTACACCTTTCTATGACAAGTCATTGTTAGCTATAAATAAGGACTTGGGCACCCCCATGTGGATCAGCAAATTCCCATCACTTGCGGTTAGTGTTTTTGATGTTTTCCATAATTCAAAAACTAGAGATTATGTGATGTTACCCCACCCATTAAAAGTGCTAAACGACTTACAAAAAGAAGACACATTACAAGGAATGAACGAAGACTTGGTGTTTGTCAACAAAACATCCAACGGAAAAGAATGGTTCGCCATGAGCTTCAACAACTACCCCACCTTGATCAAAAGCGCTCCCATTTCAAAGTACCAGTTGGACTTGTACAAGCTACAGAATGACGTTCCGGTGGACTTGGGCTACATCAAGAACTTTAAGCTACTTACTAGTCCCTCCACCTTGGTCGAATCCTTGATCAACGGCATCCACAAAACCTTCCACTTGACTAGCAAGACAATGTACCAACCCATGTCGCGCTACGATAACAACGAGGAGTACATGCGAATTGGTGATGGCCAGGAAAATGAAATCTTGACGTCCATCGTGGACAACGACATTGTCAGCCAGGACCAAATCCAAACCATCATAGATGGGATCAGATTTCCAGAGGAATCGGGACCACCTCTTTCTCCTGCCATAGGCCACCCAGGTTCGGAGGTTTTGCTTCTCGACGAAGGCCGTGATCTCGAGCGCCCAACATCCCCCGCGCTTCTACCCGCAAAAGAATCCTTCACCGAAAACGTCGGCACCATCACTGGCAAAATCACAACCTCCATCATAAGAAGAGTCATCGAGGACTTGGTGGTGATTTTGCTCTTTGTCTTCTTGTTGTACTACTTTAACTCCAACGACTTCAGCATCATCATTTCAGGTCCCAAAAAGAGTAAAGTAGAGGCGGAGATCGAGAAGGTGTCTTCGTTGCCGGTGGTGGTGAGACAGAAGAAGGAAAAGTCCGAAAAGGACGACACCCAAGAAATCGTCCTTGAGGTTAATGATTCGACCGACCTGAAGGAGGATCTCAAAGAAATCGAAGAGCTCAAAGTGGACGGGCAAAACAACCCAACTAAGAAAGTCACCATAGTGACACCAGATATTGAAGGAGGGTCCGAAGATTCCAATGACGACGTATTGGATAAGATAGAAGAGAACGAAGACGCTTCCGAGACAGTCACCAAGAAAAAGAGAAAGAGAGGTGCTCGTGGTGGAAAACGAGGCGGACGCAGAATTAACAAAAACAAGCAGGGAGATACGGAAGACCAGGATTCCCAACCAGTTGAGCTGGATAACGACGAACCACAGGTGGTGATCTCCACCACGAGCTTGGTGAAATCTCCCTTGCCAAACAAAATCCCAGTAAAAAAGCTCCAAATAGAAAACAATTTGGTGATTTCGGATAAAATCTTGGGCTACGGGTCCCACGGCACCATCGTGTACCGTGGTACGTTTGAAAATAGACCTGTTGCCGTTAAACGTATGTTGCTTGACTTCTACGACATTGCCAACCACGAAGTTCGTTTGCTTCAGGAAAGCGACGACCACCCAAATGTTATCAGATACTTTTGCTCTCAGTCCAGCGAAACTGAAAAGTTCTTGTACATTGCGCTAGAGTTGTGCCTTTGCTCGCTAGAGGATATCGTAGAGAAGCCTAAAAAGTCACTCAGCTTACACACTCCTCGCATAAACGACGTATTGTTCCAGTTGGTGAGCGGCTTGCACTACTTGCACTCGTTGAAAATTGTCCACAGAGACTTGAAGCCCCAGAATATCTTGGTGGCAGACAGCAAGAAGAAGAAAAACAACACCACCGGCGTCCTTGAATCTACACCCAACGAAGAGAACAACTTTAGGTTGTTGATTTCCGATTTTGGCTTGTGCAAAAAGTTGGAATCGGACCAATCGAGCTTCAGAGCAACCACTCAGCACGCTGCTCTGGGCACCTCTGGGTGGCGTGCTCCCGAGTTGTTGTTGAACCACGACTTGTTGGAGATCTCCCCAGACACCATTTCGTCGGTGGGGTCCAACTCGAGGCACTCGTTCAATGGCTCGCTCACACACTCGCCCACCAGCAACAACAACCTCGCAAGCGGAAAGAGGCTCACCAAGGCGATCGACATCTTCTCGCTCGGCTGTGTGTTCTACTACATCCTTCTGGGCGGTGGCCACCCCTTTGGCGACCGCTACTTGCGCGAGGGCAACATCATCAAGGGCGAGTTTGACATCTCGTACTTGCAAGAGAGGTGTCCGGACGACAAGTACGAAGCGACGCACTTGATTGCGTCCATGATCAGCGGCAACCCCATCTTGAGACCCAGCACATCCAAGATCTTGATGCACCCGTTGTTCTGGACGCGCAAGAAGAGATTAGAGTTCTTGCTCAAGGTGAGCGACCGGTTCGAGATTGAGAGAAGAGTCCCGCCGAGCGAGTTGTTGTTGAAGTTAGAGACGTACGCTGAGCTGGTGCACGGAAGCAACTGGCACGAGAAGTTTGACGAGGATTTCATGAATAACTTGGGCAAATATCGTAAGTATCACCCGGAGAAGTTGATGGACTTGTTGCGTGCGATACGCAACAAGTACCACCACTTCAACGACTTGCCTGAATCCTTGCAGAAGCAGATGGGACCGTTATCCGACGGTTTCTACAGATACTTTAACGATAAGTTCCCGAATTTGTTGATGCAGATTTACTTTATGGTGAGAGAGAATGTTGCAGATGAAGATGCTTTTAATGATTTTTATTAGGTTTAGTTCAATTCTGGTATAATAAATTTGGTTATTTTATATTGGTGTAGGGATGACTTTTTACATTCTCTAGTTTTTTAGGTTTGAGACTTTTGATATTTGTTAGTTCCAATTGTCTATTATTTTTATTCTCTAAATATTTAGTCAAGTTAGATTATTGATTTATTAATTTCCATCAACATGATTCATACTTTACAAACACATTCTAAATTACAGTTAAACGAAATATTCTACTTTCTTATATTCTTCTTTCCCTTTGGCTTTGTTATTCCCTTAGATTTCGTTATTCCCTTCTGCTTGGCTCCTTTACCATCATCTTCAAATCTAGTGTGCTTTCCCTTGAAATTGGAACTACTTATAGCAGGTTTCGTCATATCCTCAGTCGCAGAAGACCCTCCCCCATTCACTCGTCCACCCAACACATTCTGCAAGTAGTTCTTCGAATCCTGCTTCCTCTGTTCTTCTTGCTTGTTTCTCTCCTCCTCACTCATCCCTAAAGCCTTTGCTCTGTTCATGTATCCCTTGATTCTATTCAACTCATTCATTATAGGATGCGAGTCTGTGTTGATCCCAATGCTCTTCAAGTATGCAAATAAGGTGGCAATCAAGGTGTACAAGAAGTTGTTGTAGAAGTTGATCTTGTTGATCTGCTGCTCCCTTTCGTCGCCGTGGTTCACCAACTCATCGAGCGACTTCTTGAGTATCGGCGCAAGAGCATCCTCTAGCTGGTCCACCGAGGTGTCCAACGATTTGATGAAGCCTTTAATATCGTTTTCCATATTTCAATACAGTGCTTAATTTTTTCTGCGATGACTTTTAATTATACGTAAACCATGGTTGTTAGAAGAAACCGAGAGATCTTAACAGGAGGCAAGAAGTATGCCCAGAGACAAGCCAAGAAGCACCAGGTGGACGAGGTTGTGTTTGACAAGGACCTGAGAGTCGAGTATTTGACTGGGTTTCACAAGAGAAAGTTGCAGAGAAAGAAGAAGGCTGCTGATTACATCAAAGAGCAGGAAAGACTCACGAGGATTGAAGAGAGAAAACAGTTGAGAGATGAGAGAAAGAATACTATGGAGAAGCAATTGGATGAGTTCAACGAGACGATGAAGACGATAACGAATTATGATGATAGTGACGGTGAGGAAGAGGAATGGGGTGGAATATCGAACGATGAGGAAAGTGACGAGGAAAAGGAGGACAACGAGCCCAAGGGAATTCTCCGTCACAAGGAGTTTTATGTCAAGGATGCGGGTGTAGCACAGGGAAGTGCGCTTATAGACGATGAAACGACCGTGACGGTAGAATCGCTAGACAATCCTTCGCTTGCGAGTGCGCGCGAGGCTGCCTTGGAGGCCGAGGCGAGGGCAAACAACGTGAATATGGCGAAGTCGGAGGAGGTGTTGGAGAAGTCGATAAAGCGAGCCAAAAACTATGCTGTTGTGGTTGGGGTTGCGAAGCCAGAGAAGAAGAAGAAGAAGCAGTTTAGATATTTGTCCAAGGCTGAGAGAAGAGATAATTTGAGGAAGGAGAAGGCTAAGAGTAAGAGTAGGAGAAAAAAGAAGGAAGATTGAATAGATGGGATAATTGAATAAGGTTGAAAATATGAGTGTAGGGACAACTCTTGAAAGGTTTTATATAGTGTGAAGTTTCAAAGATGATTGAATGATAAGCTCGTACTACTTTAATGACTTATGTGTATTCTAGTTCTCAAAGATGAATGTAGATCAAAATCATTGCTTCTTTGGATTATACTCTGCAATGATAAGATCAAAATCATTGATAAACTATTACTTCCCTATTGGCTTATATGTAATTTTTAGTGAAGATGAAAGCAGTTTAACCAAAACCATTCTTACTTCTATAATGGCTTATCTCTAGTTCTCAGTAAAGATCAAAATCACCACTTCTATGGCCTATACTCTAATTCTCAGCAAAGATAAATGTAAAATCATTGATGAACCATTTCTCTAATGGTTTATATTTAGTCTAATTCTCAGTAAAGGTAAATGTAGTTCAAACAAAAATCATTGACTCCCTTACTTCAATGGCTTGTGTGTACTCTGTGCACTCTAATTCTCAGTAATGATGAATGTTGTTCAACCAAAATCATCGAAACTCTTGCTGCATTAATGGCTTAAATGTTCATAAATTCTCAGTAAAGATAAATGTAGTTCAACCAATGTCATTGAAACTCTTCTTCCTTAATAGCTCAAGTACTAATCAAAAGTTAGATCAACCAAAATGAACCCTAAATTATATATCCGGGTAAAATAAAATTACATATAAAACCATCGCTTTTCACTTTTTTTCATCTCATCTCCACTAACAACAGAAACTGTAAGTACACCTACCGATTACACTGATGACAAAGATGTCGCCCCAAACGGAGGCTCCTCTTCAGGACCATGACCGATTCGATAACGCCAAACACTGAAAATTCTGACAGTAATCACCCTCGTGCACAACAAGTACTAACCATGTAGTCAATAAACAAAAAAACCAACACCTGTAGACCAACACGCGGCTAGTGATGTTTCCATGCTAATCATGAATACTTTATGATTAAAACTTTTACGTGCCAAGCACGTCTGAAGCCTTCCAGTGTTGACGTAGAAGTTTTTCCAAAATACGTGTTTTTTTTGTTCTCTATGATCTTCGATGAACGTCACTGATATCGTACCGTTGCCGTTCAAGGTGCTTGTGCTTCTTGATTTCACGGTGCTACTCTGGTATGGGCTCGTTGTGATACTGACGCGGTACGTGGGGTTGAACGTCGCGCAGCTAATCAACTTGCTGTACACTCCGCACAGCTACTTGGACGCGGACAACGACGCGCACGAGACGGCCACCGGCGAGTGGCACACGGTGGCGCCCGTGGGCGTGGTCGAAAACAGCGCGTTGTGCCGCGGCGTGTGGCTGAACTTGCGCGTGCTGTTCTCCTTCTCGGTGGTCGGCTTCCTCGTGTGCAAGGTCTTGCAGCAGTACGACATTGGCTACGCAGCGCAGGACTTGGTGGCCGTGGCTTGCGTGGTGTACTCGCTCTACAAATTCTTCTACAACTGGTCCGGAACGCACGGCCAGGTCCGCATCTACACCACCTTGAAGCGGATCTTGGTGGGCGGCATCGCACTGCAACATATGCGGTCCAACGATATTTTGGTGAGCGACTCTTTTCTTTCGTTTGCGCGAGTTTTCAGCGATTTGGTTCGCTACTTGTGCTTTGGAGCAGAGTACCGCCACGAGTGGGTGGTCTTGGCCATCCCCATCCTCATCCGGATCAAGCAGTGCTGGTACGAGTACCGCATCACGGGGGGGTCCCGTGCGCACATGCTCAACTTGGTCAAGTACTTGACCAACTTCGGGCCGTTGCTCTTGGCCGCATTCCAGGTCGATAGTCCGCGGTTGCTTGTGCTTGCCTTCTTGGTGAACACCACGTACCTGTTTATCTGGGACTTGAAGATGGACTGGGGGCTCACTTTTGACAAGGGACGCATCACCAACAGGAAAAACAACTTGTGGGTGTACTACTCAATGATAGTGGTGAACTTTGTGTTACGTTTTATGTGGGTGGCCAGGCAGTCCAGAGGAAGCGTATATTTCAAGCATATTTCGAATGTTGGTTCGTACTTGTATGATGGGGATTATCTGTCGTGGGGTTATACGACTCTTGAGATATTGGAGCTTGTTAGGAGATGGAATTGGTGTTTTCTCAAGTTGGAGAATGATAGTATTAAGCTTAATGTGAGTAGTGATATTGAGATGCAGGTTGTGAGATAATTGTTGGATATTATATTTAATTGCATTTATAGATTGTTTTAGTACCTATATTCTAAATGAAGTAGTGTTTAATGCCTATATTCTAATTGAAGTAGTGTTTGGTGCCTATATTCTAATTGAAGTAGTGTTTGGTGCCTATGTTCTAATTGAGGTAGTGTTTATTTTCAAAGTAGTGTTATAGTTGAAAGTAGTGTTTGATATCTATATTCTAATTTGAAAGTGGTGTTTAATACCTATATTCTAATTTGAAAGTAGTGTTTTATACTATATTGTCAGGCTCAGGACCACTGGTAGACATAGAGGTCCACCATTGTCGCGCTAGAGGTACTACGTGAAGACTAATAAGGGAACTGTGGAGTCAGGAATCATACTCATCAACAAATAGCTACATGATTACGCCACATCCAAGAGGAATGTAGATTCCTCTTGGCAAGGTTGAGTGGTGAATAAGTCTTCATAAAGGGTTACATATTCCCTGTTTAGTTAGCTCTTTAGTTCATAAGAAGATAGTTAAGTTTTCTAATCAGATACCACTGTTCCCAGCATATATTCTAATTTAAAAGTAGTGTTTAATACCTGTATTCTAATTTGAAAGTAGTGTCTAATACCTACATTAATATTCCCAAAAAAGTAACATAAAGAACACTGCAATTTTTACAACCTGAGCTCTTCAAAATTTTCCAACTTCAATTGTATTCAAACTCACACTATAATTCAATCATAACTCAAATCCATTCAACACTCTTTTGTTATTTTCCACTCCCAGTTCAATACTCACCTCAAATTGTCCCTACCCTACATTTAAACATCTTATCATCCATTAATATATCTATTCTTTCTAATGCTAATCTAACACTTGGAGGTTACACCTACACTTAAAAATCTTATCATCCATTTACATATTCATCTATTCAATGATGTTCTAACCACTTGCTGGTTACATATCTCCAGCAAAGTCAAGACTAAACCCACACTTAATCCTCTCATCCTTCATATTCACTCAATGCTGATCTAACCACTTGGTGGCCGCATTCCTCCAGGCCAAATCAGCCTTAGGACTCAACCTGTTCTCACTCAACCATTGGTACTTGTACGGCGACTTGATACCAACATACAAGACAGCAACAGAACTCATCAACGTTATAGCAGCGACGCTCAACTTGGGTGCGTGGGCCATGGTGTACTAACGTTTAGATTTTGTCTGTTTGGTCATTTTTGGTTGGTTGGGGCTTTTGATGCTCGCACGACTTTAGACAGGGCCAAGGTGATGGAGGGTGGGAAGAAGCGGTATACCTAAGGCAGTATCTGTATGGTTGTAAGACAGATACCTCCTTGTTCACTATCCAGAAATCCTCCTCCAAGTAACACCCAAATTTCCTCCACACCATTTTGTCCAACCTCACTAATGTCTTCTGAGAAAAAATTTCACCAATATTGAAAAATTCACCAACCATCCACCATGATAAGGAGCAGAGGATACTCGAGTGCACAACATGTTGTTCGCCGGTTCAACAGCAGTCGCAGTTCCCTGGGAGGTATTGCGGCGACCTTGAAAACCAAGTACGACTCTGTGGTCGACTACGGCAGCTACAAGCACACTCACTTCACACATCGGTTGCCTGAATCAACGGCGCAGCAGTCGCCGCCGTTGGCCGCGTTGTTCGCCAGATTGCAGCTCCCGGCCGCGTACGAGCTCTCGACGTTGTCGCAGGCGTTGAACTTGACCTCCGAGGCCAGCGGCAGCTTGGCCAATAACTACGGCCTCAATGTCTTGGGCAAAAACTTGTTGTCCTACTATGTGAGCGAGCACCTTTTGGTGAAATACCCGAGATTGCCCATGCCGATTCACAACGCCGCGGTCGACTCGTTCATGGGCGTCGACGCCTTGTTCAGCGTGGGCAAGACATGGGGCATAGAGGCCGACCACACCACTAAGTTGGAGAAGTTCTTGTCGCACGAGTCCGAGTTCCTCAAGTACGGCAAGTTGCGGTTCCACGTTCCAGAAGAAGGACCCTCGGAACCGGGTGTCTACCAGTTGAGCAAGGACGAGAGTCGTAGATTACGTAACCACAGCTTTGTTTCAGATGAGGCCGAAGCATATGCATCTGCTGTCAGAGCGGTGATCGGGGGGTTGTACACGCATGCCGGTGAGGCTGCCACCAAGGAGTTTATCCAGGACCACATATTGCTGAGAAAGTTGAGGTTGGAAGAGATGTTCCAGTTCAACCAGCCCACCAGGGAGTTGGTAAGACTCTGCGACAAGTTGCAGTTTACCGATCCTGTGGAGATCAGGTTAATTGCGGAGACGGGTAGGTTATCTGCGCATGCTATTTATGTTGCGGGTGCGTTCTGTGGTGTGGAGAAGTTGGGTGAGGGCATTGGGTCGCTGATCCAGGAGGCCAAGACTAGAGCTGTGGTAAATGCATTAATGAGCTACTACTTGTACTCGCCGATTACGGAGGAGGGTGAGCAGGTGAAGATGCCTAGCGATGAGGGATACAAGTTTGGGGGGGTTGTGGGGATGGGAGATGTTGCTATTTAGGAGTGTGTATATAGATAATTGACTGCTAAGGATCGACGAACGAACAACGAACGAACAACGAACGAACGAAGTGAGAGAGGAGTGAGAGAGGAGTGAGTATCGAGAATATCGAGTGAAGATCGAGTGAATATCGATCAAGTATCAAGTGAATATCGAGTGAATATCGATCAAGTATGAAGTGAATATCGAGTGAATATCGATCAAGTATCAAGTGAATATCGAGTGAGTATCGAGTGAATATCGAGTGAGTAGTGAAAATCTCGTAAGAGGAATTATCTAGTTATACTTAAAGAGTCATCTAAACTTTGAAGTTCCGAGTTTTTAGGATATTGCAAAGAATTCGACATCATAGACTGCACTTAGAAACTACTTTTTCACTTCTCACAATACTATAAACCTAATATTCATCTTGACATTGATATCTTTAACTGATGAACATTTTCCACTTCCCCAAAACTAAATGAGTATCATAATACACTATCTTTAAACAAAATTCTGTGAAAATTCTGTGAAAATTCATAAAATTCATAAAATCATAAATCTTTCATAAGAACTACCTAATAATCTGAAGCGGACCTCTCACCACACAAATCTGCAACTCTTGACGCTTTCTCTCAATCTCTGCTGTATCAATCGTACTTCCATTCACTCTGTCCTCCATAGCTTCATCCACTTCTGGAAAACTATAATATACTATCCCAGAATCTCTCTTCCCTATACTCTCACACACAACGGAGATGTCCCTTCCCTCCAAATCGTCATTGTCCGACAAATCCACCATGATCAAAGTATTTCCAAGCTCAAGACCCGCAAATCTCAGCAATTTGTTATGACGCAAACTTAAACATACTAGAGATTCCGGAATTTGTAACCTATTATTCGCTAGATAACCTCCCAACTCATTGTTCAGCAAATCCAAAGACTGCAAATTGATCAACCTGCTCAAGTCCCCAGTAAAACTTTGAATTTGCAGCTCAACAAAGTCCAAAAACCTCAAGCTTTCTGGGAACCGGTCCCAGCTGAGTTCTCTAGCCTCGCCAAATTGCACATTCTTAATAGCCAACTCAACAAGATGCGAACAATTCTTGAACGAAAGAGGCAAGTAAGTACCTTTCATGCAGCAAAGAGCACAGTTTCTCAACCTGGCAAAGTTGACCTCCAAGGGTTCCTTTCTCTCATACTCTGACTGCTCAAGCTTCACACTAATAGACTCCACGTTCTTTGGAACTTTACTTTCAAACAAGTCAACCGGATTATCGGCACCTGTCTCACTGTAAACCCTGAGTCCTTGAGGTAGCTCAAATTGCTGCTTTGGTTTCCACAAGGTGACCAGATGTAAATTCCTGGGTAATGACTGCACCTTATTATCCTTAACCTTAAACTCCAGAAATTCAAAGTGGTCTCTTTTCTTCAAATTCTTCCCATTGTAGACAACCCAATTTGCATGCTCAATAGTGAGATCCTCCAAAACAGGTGGTAGGACAGCTGCAGATTCTTCAAAGGTCCCACTCAACTTGTTTCCAAGCAAGTTCAATTTTTTCAATTTGGTCAAGTCGTGCAAATTGCTTCCTGTTAAACTTACAAGTTTGTTGTTTGCAAGGTTCAAAGAAACTAACTTGGCTGGCCAAAGTATACCCTTCAAGCTTTTTATTTCCAAAGTACTCAAAGTCAAGTGCTTCAAAGAGGTTGGAAACTGGAGCTTGCTTGGTGCTTCCAACAGGCAGCTTCTTAAACAAAGTGTGCTCAATGATGAAGGGAACTCCATATCTGAAATCACAAACAAGGTGCTCACTTGAATCTCAAGCTCAACCAACTTTGAAGGGAACTTGACAGATTTGTCCAAGAAAACCCAGTTACCCCGGGTTCTGTCTCCATTGTACTTCTCCTTTGCTAAAAACGCAGCCAAACTCAATTGCTGCAAATTTTCGGGGAACTCTAATCTCCTCATACGGGGACACCTATGAACTGTTAATGATTTCAAGTTGTCCAACGAAACCACTCCGTGCAAATCTTTAAGATGATAACCGTCGTTTATGAGAAACGACTTGAGGGAATGTGGAAGTTTGTAGGACTCCAAAGTTCTGGCTTTGGTTCCGTTCAAAATTAAGTCAAGAAGACTGGGCAACCCCGACAAGTCAACCACCTCCAAACGTTCATCAGTGTTGAAAATGGAAAGCTTTTGCAACTTTGTGAGATTCAACTTGATTTCCCTTGTACGTGGTTCTCTTAATTCGAGCGAGATAAGCTCACTTGGGAGCTTTGCAAATGTCTCCTTATAGTGTTCCCCAGTGAGTAGCAAATAAGACAAGTGGTCAAACTGAGCAGTGGCAGAGAAGACATGGAAACTAGTTGTAAGGTTTGCAGGCACTAAAACTATCCTTAGTTCTTCAAGTGTGGTTGGGTAATCCAATTGGTACACTTTTAGAGTGTCTTGAATCTGAAGGCTAGTAATGTTGTAGGGTAAATCGCAGATTTCCTGGATAGCTTCTTTATACAAGGTGGTGTTGCTGAAGGAATTCATATCCAAACTGATGGTAACGTGAATTGCCTCCGCCTTTCTTAAAGTCTGTGGGAACTTTGAATGGAGCTTCAACAAATCGTCAGACAGGTCAAACCTGATAATGTTGGGAACGTACCTCGACCTGTTTCCTTCGATGAAAGCGAGAAATGCGTATATGGACCTCATTTTGACGGCCTGGTCAGCCTGCGGATTGGCTAGGGAGGTCCTCAAACGAACAACATTGGAGTCGATGGTGGCATTCATAGTGGTTTCCTCTAGGCACTCGGTCAACGGGTCGGCGGGCAAGATATCTTTGGGCTGCATAGGCCAAATGGAGGGAATTTTTTGGACGTGGACCTGCGAGTAGTACAAGTTGAAAGCGTAGTCGCCAATTGCCAGGTCGATGAGCCTGCCGATATCGGCAGGAGGAAGAAAACTGGCAACGAGGTGCTGGACCTCAGTAGGAAGATCCTTGATGAAGTCGGTCATACTCCTGAAATTTCAAGACCAACTTTTAGTGAGGTTAAATAGTAGGGTGTTTCATTGTCTGGCGATCTGGGGTGTAGCAGGCATAGGGGAAAGGAATGTTTGGGGATCCATCTGGATGAGACGAGGCTCTTTACTAGGGTAGAGTTGCCATGGGATGGTGCTAAATGTTCAATTTTAGCCTAATACAATACAGTTTGTGTTTGTTTTGTCATTTGCAGCCATTAATTTCGTGAACCTTAGATCTGCAGATATTGTACAATTTATTGCGCGAAATTTGCAACAGATGTGCAATACACTCCGTGCTCCATTGTTCACTAGATTTTCATGTAGAGTGCACCCTCTGGTGATTGTTGTTTTCAAACATTTACCGCGACTCCTTGGTTGTTAGTTAATGTGTTCTATTTAGGTTAGATAAAACTTAATGGTTTCAGATTTCTTCTTTATGGTCTTTGTTAGGACTTTATTGTTTTGTTATCCCTCGTTTTTTTTTGTATTTATTATATTTAAGATCATGGTGCTTATTTCCCTCAGCTCACAATGTTCATTTTCCGCTGCTTATGTACTCAATATCCGTAGGTTATCCTCCACTTATGGTACTCCTTTTCCTCAACTTCACTTGTTTTATCTCAGCTTTTAATATTAATTTCATGTACTTACTACTCATTCCTCAGCTGTATCCACTACACAGATAATACTTTTAATACTCATTTCTTCTTATAGTACTCATTTCCTCAGCTGTACTCATTTCCTCAGCTATACCCATTTACATAGATAATACTTTTAATACTCATTTCTTCTTATAGTACTCATTTCCTCAGCTATACCCATTTACATAGATAATACTTTTAATACTCATTTTCTTCGTATAGTACTCATTTTCTCAGCTGTACCAATTTACCCCAGATAATACTTTTAATACTCATTTTAGCCACTTTAAACCAGAACCCACATCCATATTCACACTCACTTATTAGCAATTTACAAATTCTTTTACCGTTTATTAATTATCAGTGCTAAAGGTTACCCATTAATTTTCTGCTCCAGAATTTAGCTCATAAGTCAGCCTTTAACTAACTCAGTGTTTATCACCACTTATTCTCTTGTATGTAATTTAACTCGCTTCGCTCGTTAAATTACTTAGCACACGCTCCCCCCAGAACCTTCGCATTACTAGCATCATTCAAACTCAGAAAACATCTCACCAACGCAGGAACATCAGTCATGTGCTTCAACGAAAGCCTGGCATCCTGCGACTTCTCAACATCCAACACACACGAGTACTTGGATCCCCCAGCACCCAGACAGTCACTAGGAGACGTGTAGTTCACAAACTCAAACCCACAGATGGGGTCCTTGAAATCGTCCTGCTGGTTGAAACAGAACCCATCGTCTCTGTAAATAGTGCGAGGCAACATATACGTATAGTAGATGCCGTTGTTGTAGTTTTCTCTAAACTTTCCTGTGCGCTTGGTCTCCTGTGTGTTCATGTTGATCGCAATCACCTCGCCGGACTTGTTATCGACAGAGTGGATCACATGGTACTCGTTGGAGGAGGCCTCCTGGGTGTTCTCCAGCAAGTACCCCAACACCACGTCGGTGGGCGGGAGAATAGCAAACCCGTTGTCATCGTGGTGGAACTGGAAGGCATTGGCCAAGCCTACTACCGCAGCCACTGTCAACTTTGCAAACGAGACCATCTTTAAGCTGATCGAAAAGATAATCATTTTTTGCGAATTTGCGTCTTTATAAGGGAATTGCGAAAAAGATTTCGGCCAATGCGAAAAGAGCGCAGAAGCCGATGCGGTGATCAGATAACTTTAGGCGCGGTGCGTTTAAATTGAAGGGTTGATGGAATTGATAAGTTTGGGTGGTGGGAGGTTGAGATGGGAGGGATGAGTGAGATGGGTGGGATGATTGAGATGGGTGTGTGGGATGAGTTAGGATGGTGGAGAGACTTAGTGGGCACGGTGTGCTAGTAAATGCGCTCAGATGCGAGAGGAAGTGTGGTGTATTGGTTTTGTAGAGTACGGCAGCCAATAGGAATAAGGAAAAGATGGAAGGCTCAAAACCTGAGGTTGGATAATTGACAAGGTGATTGGAAGGCTAGATTTGGAGCGGAGAGTGGGATTTGGAGAGGAGAGTGGGATAATTGGAAGAAAAAGTGTGGGATATTTGGAAACATGAAGTAGTGGGAGAGAGGAGGGCGTTTTGAAGTGATTCTGAGAGGCTGATTTATTTCCAGTGGGAGTATGGTTGGATAAAAATGTGAGACAAACGTCGAGAAAAAAACGGTGGACATAAGGTAAGATTATTTGGAGGTGGGAGATGGATTAGATTACCAGGAATAGAAAACGCATTGAGTTTTAGGTTTGATCGCCGGTACGGTGATTAGGTGTCACAATAGCATAAAGTTTGTGGTTCTTTTGTGAGCGTGTGTGATTAGTTATTTGTTAGTGTATGTATTGCCATCTGTTTTATGCTCTTGATGTATCCTTGGAACGTAAACTCTGTTGAAAGCTTCTCTGAATTGTGTTCATAATAAATATGCCATCACACCACCTCACAACTCAATCTCACATCTCACCACCGAAAATGGAAACCAAACTTTAATTGCTTCAAAATTTTGCACCCAATTTTTTCAATGATTAGGAAGTCCGAATTGGGATGGCTATTAGTTTGAAATGAAGCTGTCTGAGCAGCTTTTCTCAAACCTACATTTTGGTTCAAGTTGAGGTTTTGTGTGGTGAACGAAGTCATGATTGCTCTGGAGGGCTGATTATTCAAGTACTCTGACTTGTAATTTAATATGGTGACAGAAAAGGACTTTGGTTTCATGTGTATACTGAGACCGAAATGTTAGCAGAATAGAACTTTGGTTTTTATATAAAATCTGTAAACTTCGGCTTACAGAATAGACAAATTAAAATGATTTTCATTTTTGACATGATGACTCAAATTTGACAGAATCTTAATTGACAACAGCTTGTAGCTTCCGAGGAAGAGCAGCTTTAGAGTCCTTTATGTCATTTACGTAGGTAATTTTGTGATTTGATTCAGTCTTACTGGTTTAAATTGGAGATACCATAAGCTTATTGAGATTGCAACTAAGATCTTTTTAAGGTTCATTCATGAGGAAGAAATCACCAAAGATTACACACTAAATCCCTCTTATAACAGTGAAAATTTATATGCCCAAATGGAAAACTTTCAGCAAATTCCAATCATCAACTCTTTTCTCAACTCCTTTTTAAAACCTCTTCTCATCTCTCTTCTCATATCCTTCTCATCTCTCTTCTCATATTCTTCTCATCTCTCTTCTCATATCCTTCTCATCTCCTTCTCATCTCCTTCTCATATCCTTCTCATCTCTCTTCTCATATTCTTCTCATCTCTCTTCTCATATCCTTCTCATCTCTCTTCTCATATCCTTCTCATCTCTCTTCTCATATCCTTCTCATCTCTCTTCTAATATTCTTCTCATCTCTCTTCTCATATTCTTCTCATCTCTCTCTTAACTCTCCCCACCTTATCTCACGTGCATAAATTTATATAATTTTTCAGAGTCAAATCATCGCAAAATTTTAGCATATAAAGCCAAGGAACCCAAACATCTCCACCAGTATCATGTCCAAATTGAATATCCTTGTTATCGGAAACGGTGGCAGAGAGCACGCCATCGTGTGGAAGTTGGCGCAGTCGAGCTCCGTGGCCAACATCTACGTTGCGCCAGGCAATGGCGGCACCAGCACGGTGCGCAGCCACGCCAACATCGTCAACGTCCCCCACTTGTCAGGCGCACCCAAGGACTTTGACGCCTTGGTGCAGTTCGCCCAGGACAAGGCGGTCGGGCTCGTGGTGCCCGGCCCCGAGCAGCCGTTGGTGGACGGCATCGCGACGGCCTTCGCCAAGGTCGGCATCCCCGTGTTTGGCCCCAGCGCACGCGCAGCCACCATGGAGGGCTCCAAGGCCTTCTCCAAGGTATTCATGGACAAGCACAGCATCCCCACCGCGCGTTTCCGCAACTTTACCGACGTTGACGCGGCGCGCAGCTACATCGAGAACGACGTGGACTACAGAATCGTGTTGAAGGCGGACGGTATTGCTGCCGGAAAGGGTGTTCTCATCCCGCAAACCAAGGAAGAAGCGTTGGTAGGCTTGGACGAGATCATGGTGGCCAAGAATTTTGGCAGTGCCGGTGATGAAATCGTCATTGAGGAGTTTTTGGAGGGGGACGAGTTGTCCATCTTGACCATCACCGACGGGTACTCTTTTTTCAACTTGCCTGCTGCACAGGATCACAAGAGGATCGGGGACGGCGATTCTGGGTTGAACACTGGTGGAATGGGTGCTTATGCTCCTGCTCCGATCGCCACGGCCGAAGTTTTGAAGAAAATCGATGCCACCATCATTAAACCGTCGATCGACGGAATGAGAAAGGACGGATTTCCAATGTGTGGTGTGTTATTCACTGGCATCATGTTGACACCAAACGGCGAACCTAAAGTATTGGAGTACAATGTGAGGTTTGGGGACCCCGAAACCCAAACGGTCTTGCCATTGTTGACCGAGGAAACCGACTTGGCCCAGGTGTTTTTGGCATGTGCAGAGCACAGATTGGACTCTGTGCACATTGGCACCAAGCCCAGCACGTTCTCGACCACGGTTGTCATGGCTGCCGGGGGGTACCCCGAGGCGTACGGAAAAGGTGATGAGATTACGGTTGGTCCAGTGGCCGAGGATACGTATGTATTCCACGCGGGAACAACACACAAGGACGGGAAGACCGTTACTGCTGGTGGGAGAGTGATTGCAGCAACAGCCACGGCGTCGTCGTTGCGTGAATCGGTCGACAAAGCTTATAAGGGGGTCGAATCCGTTTCCTTCAACAAAAAGTACAACAGAAGCGACATTGCACACCGCGCATTCAAGCAGGGCAACAAGACCGCTATTACATACGCCGACGCAGGTGTTTCTGTCGACAACGGCAACCTTTTGGTGGAGCAGATCAAGGCCAAGGTCAAATCCACACGCAGACCCGGTGCCGACAGTGACATTGGTGGTTTTGGCGGCACCTTTGACTTGAAAGCAGCAGGTTACAAGAACAGCGATGACACTTTACTTGTGGCGTGCACCGACGGAGTGGGCACCAAGTTGCGGATTGCCCAAATTATGGACATTCACGACACAGTCGGTATCGACTTGGTGGCGATGAACGTGAACGACTTGGTAGTGCAGGGTGCCGAGCCATTGATCTTCTTGGACTACTTTGCGACAGGCAAGTTGGACATTGGCGTCGCAGCCAAGTTTGTCAGCGGTGTTGCTGATGGGTGTATTCAGGCTGGATGTGCTCTTGTGGGTGGAGAGACGTCTGAGATGCCCGGTATGTACGACGAGGGACACTATGACACCAACGGCACGGCCGTCGGTGCGGTCACCAAGGGCAAGATCTTGCCCAAGATGGCGAACATGTCGGTGGGCAACGTGTTGATTGGTGTCAAGTCGGACGGTATCCACTCGAACGGGTTCTCTTTGGTGCGCCGCATCATCGAGGTGAGCGACTACGACTACACGCTGGCTGCTCCGTGGGCCCCTACCAGAAGCATCGGCGAGGAGGTCTTGGTGCCCACCAAAATCTACGTCAAGCAGTTCCTTGACCTGGTGGCCCAGGACCTCATTTTGGGCATGGCGCACATCACGGGCGGAGGCCTTGTGGAAAACATCCCCAGAGCACTCCCAGACAACTTGCAGGCCCAAGTTGACATTGCGACGTGGCAGGTGCCCGAGATATTCAAGTGGTTTGGCCGCGAGGGTAATGTGCCGTACGCCGACATCTTGAAGACGTTCAATTTGGGTATTGGAATGGTGCTTATTGTCGAGCAGCACAAGGTGGAGCAGGTTTTAGCGAATTTGCAGGCTCACGGTGAGGACCCTGTTGTGATTGGTAAGTTGTCTGAGAGAAAGGAGGGAGAGGAGGGATGTATTGTTGCGAATGTTGATGGTTTGTATTAAGTATTTGTACATGATGATGGTATACTATAAGAGTTATTTGATTTGTACTAATGTTTTATATATATTGTACATTGTGAGATTGTTGTTGGACTGTACTTCATCTGTATGTGTTATTGCAGGTCTGTTACAGTTAGAACTGTATCTGTATGTTTTGGAGCTCGAAAGTTTGTTGATGGCCATGTTAAAGATCTGTCTACAGTTATTTTCTTGCTGACAATATTAAATATCTGTCGAACGGCTGTATTGACAGCAGCTCTAAATATTAGCTAAACGGATTTACTAACTATCTGCTAACGGCTGTACTAAGTTTCTTCTAAAGGCTGTACTGAATATATGTCAAACTTGACGGCTGTTAATCTGTTTAAGTTGATTGTTTTGTACTAGTCACCAATGTTACCGCCTAAACTTCTTTCTAGCAGTCCTACTAAATATCTTACAGACGACTGTACCATATGTGGACAACCGTCCTAATTATCTGTGTAGACGGTACTGAAAATCAGAGGCAATTTTTTATGTGCAAGAGGCAATGGTTCTGAAATTTGCAGCCAACTAGATTACGTTCAAACTGGGGGTTGGGTGTTCTAGGAGAAGCAAGTTCTGTGGAGGGTGTGGATATTACTTCCTTCATGAGCCAAGAGCTGCCCGTTTAAAGTCTTTTACTTTGCATTAATAAATATGACTGTCTTGGGCAATCAGATTAAGAGACAATCACTACGCTCGCTGTTGGGACAGTGATAACTGGTTAGACGTTAGAATGCTCTATTAAAGTACAGACTCACTAAATGGAGGTATTTCACTCTTTAAATAGTCCTCCACTACCCCTATTTGAAGTCCTAGATTATGTATCCTTGTCATTGTGATTCATGTACAATTACTTTGTACATATACTACTACATGGTGTTTCATATTCTAGAGTGACAGTATCTCCTTTATTAGTCGTTTCGTAGTCCGGCAGCAGCAGTGGTGGCCGTGTAGGCCCACCACTGTTACAACAAGTCCTTTTAATTAACCTGCATTGTTCGAGATCACTCGCCTTGTTCACATTGTTTATTGTTTGCTTTCCAGCTCATTGATTTCTCACAGTCGCGAGGTTTCTCTTATTTTGAAGGTGTTCTAATACTTCAATTATTAAAGTCCCTGCTCCCTTAAGCTCCAGAGCTTTTTCACTCACATTTCTCACTCAAATTTCGCTCTAAATTCACTCATATCTCGGTCATATCTCACCATGATGTTCAATTCTCCCTCAAATTTCAACTCTTGTTCACTTCACTCACAGCACGCTCACCACAACTTCTGCATATTGAAGTCTCTACTAATATCTGCCCAATGGCGGTAGTAATTACCTCTACCTGAAGTCTTCACTAAATATCTGTCAAGCGGCTGTACTCCTTTACCTAAAGGTCTTTAAATAACTGCTGTACTACTTTACTAACGGGGTTTAAACATCTATCCAACGGCCGTATTCCTTTATCTAATGGCTAAACGTCTATCTAACGGCCCTACTAAAGTCTACCTAACGGCCCTACTAAAGTTTATCTAACGGCCCTACTAAAGTCTATCTTGCAACCTTCTTAACGATTGCCAACCCCCGCATCAAAAATTGTCTATCGTGATGATTTGCACTAAATATCTGTCTATTGTAGTTCAAACAAAATATCTGTCTTCAGTTATACCCTCTGCCTTTACCTATACTTTCCACTAATCGCTTGCACCACCTATTGTAGTCCATCTACCTACGTGACATCTCTACATATTACGGCTGTGCTCTCACACCATCCCCCGTCACGACCTAAACTTCCTCCAACCTCACGACCCCTTTACATATCTACAACACGATATCTCCATTATTAATCAATGGCTGCAAATTCCTAATGCGGCACTTTAATCCCGCACGTGACTCGTCGTCATACCAGTAATAAGGGAGGAACCATACCGACCAGACCAGCTGGAGCATATAAAGGCAGACGATCCGGACACCCCAGGCAGAAAAGGCCCCAGAAAGCAGCATCCGATTCGGCAGCGATTTCGTCCTGGTTGCGAGAAACCGTTTTTTTGCGCACGTCGTTAATTCCAATTAATAAGCATTCTTCCTGGGCATCGCTGAGCTCAATACTTTAACCATATATATACCAGAGGGGGCCACAGATTCCTAGGCATCTCAGAAAAAAAAGGTTGGCACAAATTTTTGCTCGCACGAAATGGGACTCTTATCATTGGGCACGCCGCTCGCGTGGGAGCAGTCGCGGTGCCACAACGACCGCGTGCGCCACCACGGGATCTCGCAGTTGCTCAACCTGTTCCGCCAGCACGGCGCACGCCGCGGCGACGCCTACCTCTGGGGCGAAGAGGTCGAGTACATGATTGTAGAGCTCGACGAGGAACACCGCACCGCAAAGCTCGCCATCGAGCAGGACCACGTCATTGCCGACTTGAACGACCCGGCCAGATCACTTCACAAGCTGCTCCTGAACAACATCTCGTTCCACCCGGAGTACGGGCGGTACATGATTGAGGGCACGCCAGCAAAACCCTACGATGGCGCCAAATTGCTGGAGTACGCTTATGTAGAATCCAACATGCAACTGAGAAGAGACGTCGCCAACGGCGAGCTTGCCGCGAATTCCAAGGTAGTCACCTTGACGGCGTTCCCTAGACTAGGATGTCCCGGGTTCACGAGCCCAGAACGCAAGCCAGGAGGACCCGCGCTGCAGTCGCTCTTTTTGCCCGATGAGATCATCAACCGGCATGTGAGATTCCCTACGCTAACCGCGAACATCAGGAGAAGACGCGGCCGCAAGGTTGCCATCAACTTGCCGTTGTACCCTGATGTGAACACGAGGTTGGTGGACGACCTGATTCCACGCCGGAACCAGTTTGAGTCCGATCCCGAGCCGTTTTTGGGCGCGCTGATCCCCGGCCATGTGTACATGGACTCGATGGGTTTCGGGATGGGATCGAGCTGTTTGCAGGTGACGATGCAGGCGGCGGATATCAGTGAGGCACGGTACTTGTACGACACATTGGCGCCGTTGACACCGGTGTTGCTTGCGCTCAGTGCTGCTTCGCCCATATTCAAGGGCTTCTTGGTGAACCAGGACGTGCGGTGGAATGTGGTTAGCGGTGCTGTTGATGACAGAACGTTTTTGGAGACGAACGAGGAGCCGTTTTCTGGGTATCCTAGGCAGGGAGGAATTGCGCTTTCGCAAGAACTGAAGGATAAGGTGGACCAGTTTGACGCTTCAATCTACGACAAGAGTGGCAACTACAAACTTACCACAGAAGACGGCAAACCCGTGCAGTACGTCCCCAAATCAAGATACGACTCCATCGACACCTACTTGGGCGACTCCAACTACTCCACCAAGTACTACAACAACAGTTACGACGACATCTACGTCCCGATCAACGACAAGGTGTACGAGCGACTCCAAACTGAAGGCTCTGACATCGGAATCGACTCCCAGCTCGCCAAGCACTTTGCACACTTGTTTATCCGCGACCCGTTGGTGATCTTTTCCGAGCGTGTGTTCAACATCGACGACACCTTGGACACGGACCACTTTGAGAACATCCAGTCGACCAACTGGCAGACGGTGCGTTTCAAGCCCCCTGGGTTGTATTCTCCTGGAACGGACTTGGCGTCGAAGCCGGGCTGGAGGGTCGAGTTCCGTCCGTTGGAGATCCAGCTCACGGACTTTGAGAATGCCGCGTACTCGAATCTCATTTCGTTGCTTTCGAAGGCGATCATCAAGTTCAAGCCGGACTGGTACATTCCGATTTCGAAGATTGAGGAGAACATGGGGACTGCGCATAGGGTGGATTCAGTGACGCAGAAGAAGTTTTGGTTTAAGAGATTTGGCGACTGGAAGATGCTGGGCTTGAGGGAGTATAATTTGGACTGGTTGGTTAGGTATATAGATGGTTTGTCGAATGGGAATAGTTTGTTGAACGGAGGTGGAAATGGTTTACTGGTGAATGGACACAGTGTGAATGGCACTGCAAACGGTGTAGCCAATGCAAACGGCGACGCCCATAACAACAACCCCACACCAACCCAGTACTCCACCAACGACATCCTCAACGGAACAGAATCCCACCCCGGTTTGATCAACTTGGTCATCAAGTTGCTCGCCACCGACTTGATCCCCAACTTTGACGGCACGAGCGAGGAACTCATCAGGTACTTGGTCAGAATCAAGTACTACTTGCTTTTGCTCAGCCGCAGGGCCACGGGCGAGATCCCCACCATAGCACGCTGGTTGAGAAACAAGGCTGTGTCCAGCCCCTTGTACAACCACGACTCGAAGATCTCGCAGGAGTTGAATTACAGTTTGATTTTAGATGTTTTCAGTGTGACCGAGTTGAAAGACACTTCTTTGTTGAGGGAGTTGTTTGGAGATGACATTGCTGAGTATTTAGTATCTAGTAGGGTATAATGATAGAGTATTCTATAAGATATTGATGTTTGGGTGTAAGATATGAGAATGATAATACAGTTCGTTAGATTGAGAATGATAATGGATATTATTATGTTTTGAGAATGACAATGGATATTTTTATGTTTTGAGAACGATAAAGGATAATTTTAGATCGATTTGAGAGTTGATATTTGATACTACTCTTTTAAGATTTGAGAGTTGATATTTGATACTCTCTTTTAAGATTTGAGAGTCGATATTTGATACTCTCTTTTAAGATTTGAGAGTCGATATTTGATACTCTCTTTTAAGATTTGAGGAAGTCATAATAAGATTTTGATGGGAACTGAGAATTCGATAGTAAGGTAATTAAGATGAACTTGAAAGTGTACTATCGAATTGGCTGACTTGTCCGCCATACATATAAATTGCTACTTCTAGTCTAACCATACTCTCAACTCTTTCGTTTTGAAATATTGGAGAAAATACCTACGCAATGTAGGCACTTAGATTTATATGTCCTTCTCCTCAGTCCTTCCATATCAAGGATATTCATTTAGTTCAGGCTGCCCCTAACCAGCAAGATTGTACTCATATTTCCATGATCGAATACTTCCAGATAATCCCTTTCCAGCATAGCCTGGGAAATACAAAATATTCCCATTCCCGATACGCCTCGACATATTGATTTAAAAAGCTGTTTTATAAAATCCATATAATTACAAGAATTGAGAGTTACATAATGAGCCGGAAAGCATCTGAAAGTTGCTTAGTAAGATGTGTCTGAAAGAAATTGAGAGTATTCTAAATAAAGGTATATTGATAAAAGATTGAGAGTATCCTAATATGGTATATTTATTGATAAGAATGAAAGTATAAAATTATATGAGACACGAAGTCGAGACTAGTCTATTATAAGGTATTGATGAAATTCGAGACTTGTATTCTACATTGATGAGGATCCGAAACTTGTATTCTACATTGATGAGGATCCGAAACTTGTATTCTACATTGATGAGGATCCGAAGCTTGTATTCTACACTATTGAGAAATTAGAATTTAGAGTAGAATACATCAGAACTCGATAACAATCATCTCGGGAGCACTCCAAACACCTGATTTCACCGGGGCTTTGTGAAATTCAACCGATTCAGTAATCACGCTGTTTTCAACAACCGCATCGAATGACACAATCAAGGGAATGTTGGCTTTGCTACTAGCGATCCAATTACAGAGCTGCCAGCCTTTGTTTCTGGCCTTTATGGCTGCAAATTCAAACTGAAAAAAGATGCAGCCCAAAAATCTCTGATAGAGTATGGCTTGTAGATGGACGAGAAAGGGTCGTGATTGCAGGCGATTTCTGCACCACCGTCCTTCCATCTAAGCACCCAGGGGCACCAAAAACGCGATATTTCCAGAAATGAAGTTGGAAGACTAGTGTGAAGCAGGGACAATACAAGTGAGGGTACAAGAAGAATCAGCACCGTGTGCACCAGTAAAATGAACCTATCTTCAAAAACAAACCGCAGTGTCAGAGCAACCATTCCAGTATGAACAACCATTCCAACCAGCAACATCAGTCATCCTCATTTTTTTGTGCCAATATAAACCAACAGTCATTAAACCACCCTGAAACATTTCACAGTAAAAGAGGAGAACCAAGATTAGGAAATCAAGACAAAGACTTCTCCATTGCAACACCAAGACATGACAAAGTCAAGTCAACCAGTCCACAGCAATCCAAACCAGCAATCTTGCATTATCAAACCAAAGCTCAAGGTACTGAAAAATTAGTTTGTGTACGTCGAAAAGAATGTTTACAAAGTGAATTTCAATTTTTTCATTCTGGTGACTGTCTGTTATTCTTTATTATTGTAGTGTGTCTTTTGTAGATTTGCATTATTATGGTACCTGAATACTTCTAGTGTCTATACTAATGCAGTACTCCATCATAAGACATCTCTCTCACCAAATATCTATCACATACAACCACCAAGATAACCGTCCCTAAATCCCAACGCGTATTACATAATCCCCCTACACGATAAATTCAGAAAAACTGACCCCCAAGATCTAACCAAAAAAGTTGTCCAAGACAGTTTCAAAAGCAGCATGGGCATTCTAGACGAGATCAAGGCGTTTGTGCACTCGATCACGACGGAGGACCACTACGCGTCGTACGACTCGCCGTACAAGAACTCTGTGATAAACGGCGGCGCGAACGTCGTGGGCCGCAGCGGCAGCGGCGCCAACGGCAACAATAGCCCCAGCGGCGCGGGCCACGGAGGCTCGCGGCTCCACGAGCTCAACCGCTTGACCAACATCAACAACAGCTCGTCGCAGTCGTTGGTGGATGGCTCTGGCTCCAACAACGGAAGCACCGCCAACTTCAACTACAGACCCGGCTTGCGCTCGTCGTCGTCCAACTTCAACTCCACCACGGACTTGTCGATGCAGACTTTGAATGCACAGGGCCAGCCACCCTTGCCCAGCATCGACCTGTTGTGGGACCGCATCGAGCACTGGATCGAAGAAGAGTACCCCGAGTTGGACGACTACTTGAACGACGGTGTCACCACGGCAGACTTGAATGAGTTTGAAAACGATTTGGGATGCGGAAACTTGCCGACCGAGTTCAGACAGTTCTATAAGCGTCATGACGGGCAGTTTCGCGGCGGAAAACCCACCGGTTTGGTCATGGGCTTGGCGCTCTTGGACTTGGAGCTGATTGTGGAGGAGTACGCCATCTGGAGCAAGGTGGCGGACCGGTTGGAGAGACAGCAGCGGTTGGTGCAGAGCCAGCAGTTCCAGCAGCAGCAGAAACAGGCGAGTTCGCTGGCAGCAGCGGCGGCAGCGCCGCCGCCCAACGGCGGGTTCTTGGCGAACCAGCGACTGATCCCGCCCAACTCCATCCAGCCCTACTACTACCACAAGGGCTGGATCCCGTTGTTGAAGGACGAGATCGGCAACCAGATTGCGCTTGACGTTTCGCCGGGGCCGAACGGTACCTGGGGGCAGGTGATCATCTTTGGCCGTGACTTTGACACCAAGTTGGTGATTGCGTCGAGCTTCACCGAGTTTGTGTACCAGTACGTGTCTGACTTGGACAATGGCCGCTACGAGATTGACAGTGCGCAGTTCAACGAGGACACGGGGTTTTTGTCGAGTTCCAGAAACGACGACTACATGGTTGGTGATGAAGATGAGGACCAAGGAGAGTTGGCCTACTACGACAGGGACGGCAAGGAGTTTGGCAAGGGTGCGATCAAGGGCAGAATAACGTATGTGGAGGTGATGAAGAGACGGGCGTTGAAGAGATATGGGTTGACGGAGAACTACAGCACAAACTTTACACCTCCGCGGATTGTGAAGAAGGTTGCGCCGCGCAAGGTTTCGAGTGGGAATGGAACCCCTAGGGAGAGCAGTCCAGTGCTTGGCACGAGCAGTACTGACAAGACGTTGATTAACTTGAATGAGTCTAGTGTTGCGTTGCCGAAGGAGACTCTTATAGATGATAAGGGGGAGAAGAAGGAGGAGGTGAAGAAGGAGGTGAAGAAGGAGGTAAAGAAGGAGGAGAAGAAGGAGGAAAAGAAGGAAGAAGAGAGTGAAGCTAAAGTAGAGGAGAGTACGGAAAACAAGGAAACTTCAGAAAACAAGGTAAAGGAAGATAAAGATTGATAATCGAAGATTATATAAGAGTTTAAAATAAGAATGATTTCTTCAGAGGTAGTTGTAATTGAATGAGGAGTGAGTGATTAATGGATGATTTAGGGTTTAATTGTTTAATACTTTAGCTGTTATTCTTTAAAGCTGATATACTTTAAAGTTGTTATTACTATAAAGCTGTTAATGCTGTTAATTCTTGTTGACTTTAAAGCTGTTAATACTTGAAGCTGTTAGTACACTTTAAAACTGTTAACACATTAAACTGTTAATTCTTTAATGCTGTTAATTCTTCAATGCTATTAATGCTTCAGTGCTTTACTTCTTTAATGCTCAAAAGAGTTAATACTTTAAAGTTCTGAGCGCTATAATGTTTAAATGTTTAAAGCTGTCAATGCTGTCATGTTTATTTATGTTAATTCTGCTAAATTGTTTACGCTGTTTTTACCTTAATGGTGTTAGACTTTTACCTTTAATGTTGTTACCCAGCAGTATACAACCATTTAGGTTCTTCAACAATTGAATCTCACTCTAGACCACAATAAAGCCATGGTTTTAACTCCAAACCCAAACTACTTCACATTTGTATTAAAACTTAACCCAATAGTCCACAGTCTACAAATACCACCAAAATCATAAATATATCTAACAATTTCTACCACTCGTTAAAGTTTAGAGGTCTACTTTCTTAAAGAAACAGATGAAAATCTTATCTAAGTGTTCCATAATTTTGCACCCAAAAATTTACAATCTTTACTCAATTTATTCAACCTTCTTGGTCCTAGCCCAACCCAATTTATACCAACCCAATTTATACCAACCGCTCCACCAACCACTCGACTAACCATTCCACCAACCCCTCCCACTCTTCTTCACCAACCACCCAAAATCAAAATCTCCAAATCTCTTTTCTTTGTAAACATGAACTCCTCAGGTTACTGGGACCAGTCCAGTATCAACTACCACGAAGACATAAACTCACTGTACCAGCGGTACGACCACAACGCAGGCCACTCCGCCGTGGAGTCGTCGCTGAACTCAGGCGAACACGAGCTCCAGACCCAGGGCGTGATCTCCCAGGACGAAATCATGGAGTCGCTCTCCTCCGCCAACGAAACACACCAGTTCATCGACTCCATAGAGGCGAGGCAAAGCGAGCTGTCCAGTAACTCGCACCGCGGGTACGACTTTGATCTCGACCAGAACTCGGTCACCACGGACAGCGCCAACCACCGCATCGAGCACGTCGACGAGGAGGACGAGGAGAACGACGAGGCCGCCAGCGAAACACACCCCAACTTGGAACAAATACAGCGCGTCTACTACACCAAGGGCTTGGAGGAGTTGGAGTCGCTCCACTTGCTCGACCTCTCGCCGTTGGCGAACTGGAAGTTGTCGTCGCACAAGCAGGGCTTTGGCTTGGGGCAGTTGCGCGACGACTCGCCCGACTCGTACTGGCAGTCCGACGGCAGCAACGACAGCTCCAGCAACAACAGCAACACCAGCGCCACAGCTATCCTGAACAACCAGTTGAACAACCCGCACGCGATCACCATCCAGTTCCTGAAAAAGGTGTCGCTCGAGCGGATCTCGATTTTCACCAACTTCTCGCTAGACGAAAGCTACACGCCGTCCAAGATCAGGATCATGGCCGGGAGCTCAGACGGCTGGGACTTGACGGAGGTGTGCACGGTCAACTTCAACAAGCCGATCGGCTGGTCGCACATCATCTTTAACGCAATCCGTGCGGACGGCGTGCTCAAGTGTTTCATGGTGAAGTTGGTGATCTTGGCGAACCACCAGGATGGAAAGGACTCGCATATTAGGGCAATTCGGTGCTTTGGGAAGAAGACTGCTAATGCGACGAGAATCAGTGCCAATGCGGAGATGTTTCCTGACTTGAGCATGGGGAATGCGATTGCGGCTGGCAACAGCAACACCATGAACTCTGGGTTAAGTATTAGCAATCCTGTGAATAACAGTGGGCTCAGCATCAGCACTGGAGTGAGCCAGGGCTTTAGTGGCTCTGGCATCTCGTTGAACCACCGGAGCCATTCTTTTGGGTTTAGTGATGAGAGTGAGGATGAGGAGTTGGACAAGAATACTGCGAGGATATTGGGGAATGTGAGTGATACTGTTGGGTTTAATGGGTTTCAGAGTTTGGATATGAAGAGTGTGTCCACTATTAGGTAATTGATAGAGGGAAAGGAACTGTTGATTTTGAAATGAGGATGAAGAGATTGGATAATTTTGATGGAAAGGTTTAGATGTTTTGGAAAATGAGGAACTTATTCATTTTAGACTAAGAATGAAGAGCACAGTTAATTTGCATTGAGAATGAGGAACCAGATACTTTGCCTTGAAAATGAAGTACTCATTTCACTTCGGATTGAAAATAGAACTCAGTTATTTTGATCTGAAATCAAAGAACTCGGTCATTTTGGTCTTAGAAATGAAAATTCAATAGATTTTGAATTGGGAATGAAGGACCCGGTTATTTTGCATAGAGAATGAAGAATTGAGATATTTTCGATTGAAAATAAGAACTCAGTTATTTTGGATTGAGATGAGAGAACTCGGACATTTTGGTCTTCGATATGAAACCTCAATAGATTTTGAATTGGGAATGAAGAATTCAGTTATTTTGGACTGAAAATGAGGTGCTCACCTATTTTAAATTAAATATGAGGAACTCAGTACATTTAAGTTTAGAAAATGATTAACTGGCTTCATTTTGGGTTGAGAATGAGGAACTAAATTATTTTGGATTGTGAAAGAATAACTTAATTCTTGTAGATTGAGAAAGAACTCCATAATTTTGGATTGAGAAAGAACTCCATAAATTTGGATCGAAGTCAAAGTAATCAGTTATTTTGGATTTGAAAATGGGAAACTCAGTTAAGTTTAGATTGAGAATAAGAAACTCAGTTGATTTGCTTTGAAAACCGAAGAGTTCATCAAGAACTCAGCTATTACAGATTTAGAAATGAAGTACTCAGTTAATGAGAACCATTTTATTTTGAGAACAGTTTATTTAAAATTGAAATACAAATACATATCTCATAACGCATTTTCATCACTCACACCCTTAAAGAATATTGATTGACATTAACTGGAAACCTGAAAATTAATGGCTGCAAATTTGCCCCCACAAAAAAGCTTCAAAATTTCTATACTAAACTATAAATATAATGAAGCATCTCATCTCATTTTATCAACTTCTCAAGCATTAATCTTCAAGGAAAAATCAACAACTCCAGTACCCTGGTGAATCGAACTAGTAGAGTAAATATCAATATCCTTACACAAGTATCCACTCAAGTTGTGGATGGTCAACCCCCCCGAACACTCGAGCAAAAACAGCTGCCCAGCATGCTTCTTCTTCAAAACACGCGCAACGTCTCTCAACTCATCGCCCTTGAAGTTGTCCAACATGATAATGTCCGCACCAGCATTGATGGCCTCACTGGCATCCTCCTCGCTCGACACCTCCACCTCCACCTTGATGGCAAACCCACACACAGACTTGGCAGCCTGGACCGCCTTCGTGATGGAACCCGTCGACGTGATGTGGTTGTCCTTCAACATCACCATCGAACTGAGATCGTAGCGGTGGGTGTCTACCCCACCCACCAACATGGAGTACTTCTCCAACTGCCTCAAGCCTGGGGTGGTTTTCCTGGTGCCGGCAATAATTCCCGGGTACCCAGCCGCCTCGGCCAACTGCTTAGTTTTGCGTGACTGGGTCGCAATTCCAGACGAACGCGCCATCAAGTTGAGCGCTGTTCTCTCAGACAATAGAATCTTGTTGGCCGGGCCGGTGACAACAGCAACGACGATTTTGCCGCCTTTGGCGCTGAGCTCCTCGTCTGAGACCTCGACGCCCTCCTTGTAGTTCCACCTGACGGAGAGCTGGCACTGGTCGAACACTTCTTGGGCGAATGGAATGCCGGAAATTACCCCGGCCTGTTTCATGTAGAGGCTGGCTGTTTCGGGCTTGTCGCCGACAACAAACCCTCCAAAGTCGAAGGATGGAACGTCTTCGGTGAGGTACTCAGTGATCTGATGCTTCCACTTTCCGTTGGTTGCTAAAAGGTGTGAGTATGACATATTTATGATCTAATTGAAAATTGAAACTTCTTAAAAATGCGAATTGGATTGTGGGGATATTTTGATGAGGTTGAATTATAAGAGAATAAACGGATTGAGGTTTATATGTTGAGAGTATAAGATATAAAGAGTGTACGATAAAAAGAGTATACGATAAAAGAAGTATACGATAAAAGGAGTATACGATATAAAGAGTATACGATATAAAACATTCAATGACCTCAAAAGGAGAACCAAAGAGAACAGTCCAGTCTCTTCTAGCTATAGGAAACACATTGAAAAACACAACCTGCCCAGTATGTCAGATGTCATACCACCCACACATTTCCCAAGACAAAGAACTCCACAACAAGTACCACGCACAGTACCTAAATGGCATACAGTGGGCAGATACATTGATAACCAAACCCACGGCTAAGTTTTCCATCACTAAAAACAAGGTAACGACAGTGGTTACGATAACTATAGTAGACAAAAATAACAAAAGACAGGTTTCCAAGTGCAGGCAACTTCTTCAGATGGTGAACCAGGAGCTCAGTTCGCCGGTGGACTCAGAAGAATGGACGAAACCGGAGAAAGAGCTGAGCAAGGCGTTTGTGGCCGTGGTTGGCGGGCGGGCTGTAGGCGTGGTATCCACCGACTCGGTGGCGCAGGGGATGTGGATGCGGTACAGGAGCCGTGACGTTGTGCCGCAGCAGACAATCGCGGTGCGGATGGGTGTCTCCAGGATATGGGTGCTGCCCAAGTGGCGCCGGACCGGGATGAGCGAGCGGTTGTTGCAGTGTGTGTGCAAGAGTTCGGTGTACGGGATAGTATTGAAGCCGCGCGAGGTTGCGTTCAGCCAGCCGAGTAGTATGGGGATCGAATTGGCGAGGAAGTTTAATGGGGTAAAGCATAAGAGTGGAGAGATATTGATTCCTGTTTATGTTGAGAAGGAGTAGTTTTTTAGAATAGATCTGTTGGGATAAAGAAATCATAAAGGTTTTTGACAGAAGAGGTAAAGTTTGCAGCTGAAGAATGGTTTTATTGAAAAGAGCCCTTTTAATTGATTTATATAATAAGTTGTTTAGACATGTACTGGAAATTTACACTAGAAATTGACTGTAAGGCTTATTCTATACTTATTATTGAGAATATTAGTAAGAATGAGACGAAATATGAGCACTAGAGTTATTGGTATTCTTCTAGTGGTAAGTTGCAAATTGATACAAAGTGGGAACAAAATTTCAACGGCTGCAAATTGAAAATTTTGGCTGCGGTGCAAACAAAATATACGTAACTCACAAACATCCTTTGCGAACACTTAGCACACCCAAACAACATCTAGTCTCGTACGCGAGACATTAATTCTCATCAAATCTCACTCGCAGAAATCAGTTCTCATCAAATCTCACTCGCAGAAATCAGTTCTCATCAAATCTCACTCGCAGAAATCAGTCCTCATAACTTAATAAATAAATTCTAATATTTACACTACTCAGCAGCAAAAACAGTCTGCCCCCCAGCAACAACAACCAACCCCTCAATATAACTATATAACCCAGCAGTCAAACCTCCATTGATCAAAACCTTAATACCTCTGGGCAAATTCCCCTTGAACAAAGCCCTAGGCCCCTGCTCAACAAACAACTTGTAAGCCGTAGTCAACGAGTCCCTATACACCATCTTTCCGTTCTTCAGCTGCAAATGTGTCTTGATAACGTCTAACGGCTGCGTGAAAGTGATCACCGCAAGCAGCGACAAAAAGTGGAGCCCCAACAGCTGCACCGCGGTGTGCTTGTGGCCGAACCAGCTCTGCTCGCCGTCGGAGGACGTCAGGTGCGGGCTGATGAACTGTCGGGTCGCGTTGTACGTCCATATCCACGCCGTCAGCACCGCCACCTGGCGCACCATCGTGATGCACGTGCCCGCAGTGAAGGCCGAGAGGCCCTTGAGCTCGTACATCTCCTTGACGGTGCCCAAAAACGTGAGCGACGGTGCGTGGTTGTACCTGATCTTGAGTGCGTCGAGGTCGCGCGCGTGGTTTTGGTGCTGTGCAAACCGCGACTGCTTGTGGCCGCGGTACTGTGCAAGCACTTCCGACGTGAAGTACGCGTGGGGCGAAACATACTGTTTTTTGAAGATGTTCTGGGTGACAGTGCCTTTATGTTCGACTTTATGTTTGTGGGTTCCCACTTTTTCGCTTTTACCCACCAATGGTTTTTCATTGGTATGGGTGAATGGTTTTTCTTTATTATGGACCAAAGGTTTTTCTTTGGTATGGACCAAAGGTTTTTCTTTAGTATGAGATGAAAGATTCTCAGATCTATGTTTCTGCCCCGTAATATCATACTTCCAATCACCATTCAACTCGTTCTGCAACGTCATATTCTGGATCATCGTAATCTTGATATTCTCAAACGGAATAAGCACCAAAGTCTCGAAAAACGCACTAATCACCCCAGCAATAACCATTCGCGGCGCACTGGCCTTCTGCTGGTGCCCATTGTGCGACTCGATGCTCATGAACTTCAGCAGCCAGTTGTACAGAATGAGTCTGGTCAGGTTCTTGAGCACAGTCCCGAGCACGAGCGCACTTCCTCCCTTGTACAACTGGCCCAACGTCCTGGGGTAGTTGCCGGGGTGCTTCCAGAGGTTCATGTAGCTGTTGTTGTTTAACTGCTGCTGGGTCTTGAGGAAGTCGAGCGGGTAAGTGAGCGTGGAGGTGATTCCACTGGCCGTGCACCCGGACACCAATGCGATCAATAAGCTGTCTGACATTGCTGTTGCTATTTTTCGCGATTGCAAAATCAAAATGAAAGTTTGTAAACGATGAAGCGGACGCGCAGCGAGCCATCCACGCCCGCGCAAGCCCACCGCCACTTGGCGGAGACGCGATCTGCGGGCCGCGACGGCACAGAGAGACTCACCCCTCGGCACCGCAGACTCGTGCCCGTGCACCTTCCGCCGTACGAGCTCCCCGAGGTGACCGCACGGTTGAGCTTGATCGGCTCGCAAAGAACACCGAGCAAGAAAAAGCGGGTGAGCCAGCACGAGGACAGGAGGGTTTCGGGAGATGAATTTCCGAGAAGAGCCAGGCGAAGGTCTTCGATTATAGTGACGGAGTCTGGCGATGTTGCATTTGAGCCAAACTACCAGGGACCGATAACAATCGACTACTTGCGATTTTTCTGCAAGGTTCTGGTTAATCAGAGGGAGCGAGAGGAGAAGAATTTTGATAAATCGTTGCCTTTACCTGAAGCGAATTTGCTTGAGTCTCCGTTTTTGAAGCAGGAGGAGTATGTTTATGAGGGGGGAAGTGTGATAAAAGATGAGACAAATGAGAGTGGAGATGAGAGTGGAAATGAGAGTGAAGAGGTGATTGGTAGTGATATTGAAATTGATAATGAAATTGACAATGAAGAAAGTGAAATTGACACTCATAATGTCAAAATTGAACGTCAATATAATGAAATCGTCAAAAACATGAAGTTTGAACCTTCCAATGAAAGCACCGAAAATATCAACTATGAACCTAATCAAAGTACCGAAATCAAAACTGACCTTCATGACCAAACAACCAAAAAACCAATGTCCTACTTGGAACGTATTTTGCATGCTCGTCGTTTGAAGCAACTCCAAAAGAAAGAAAAGACAGAAAAACCTCACAGTGATTATAACTTGATAATTGAAGATAGAAGTGAGATTGGAGAGACATTCACATTTAAGGAAACTCTAGAAATTGGTGCAAACGATAGTAGCCATGCTTGGAGAACCATGGAAAACGAACCACTCTTGAAAGACAGTATTGATACGCCACCTGAAAATAATCCATCTCAACATTCTAGGGAGGCTCCTAGCGGACAAAGCATGCCTAGTACTAGCAACTTGAGCACGCCTGCGAATGTTGCGTTCCCTCAGCCTATGCCACTTCAAAATGACGATTCTTTTGAGCAGGCGGAGAATGATGGGCTGTACGACCGTAGGTTTGAGGAAATACAAGTTTCTGGTGAGCCTTCTTTGGGTGATGGTTTTGATAAGGAACAGACTAACGTTCAGGAAGATTTGAGAGTAAATGAAGATTTGGGGGAGAAGGAGCAGCTTGAATTTAATACTGAATTCAATAAACAAACTGAATTTAATGAACAAACTGAATTCAATGAAGAAAACGAATTTAATGAACAACCTGACTTCAATGAACAACCTGCCTTCAATGAACAACCTGACTTCAATCAACCAGAATTTAATGATCAATATGAACTCAAGTCTGACCAACCAGTCGAACAAACCTCAAATCAAGACCCCTCATTAATCAACACAAACTCCCAAGTCAATACTCAAATCGAACCGGTCGACCCTAATGACCAATTTGGTCTCTCCAATATACTCCATGGATTAAATGAGCCCCGCTCTGATCCTATCAGCCCTGGCATTATCCAAGAAGAATACACCATAGACAACGACATCCGGAATGACCTTTTCGAGTCGTCAGAAGAATCAGACTTAGAGTCTCCTCCTGAAAACCCCACTCCTGCCGTGACCACAGTGACTCCTCTGCTAAGAATCCCACAAGCCAGCTCAGCAGCCACTCCAAACACAAACACCATGCTCACACTTAAATCGGTGAAGAATTTGGTCACCTCGGTGCGGCACTACGAAACTGAGGCGCAAAGAAAAAGACTACCAGGCATTAGCAGCTCCATCTATGCTGACATCCAGCAGAAATCAAACGAGTTCCTCCACAACGTGATGCAGGACTTGTCTGCATACGCAGACCATAGAGGAAGTGACCAGATCGACATGAGTGACGTTTTACTCCTACTCAACAGAATCAAATTCGGAGAACACAATGTAGATGAGATCTCAAAGCTAGCACAGAACTTTTTACCGTTGGAATTGTTGATTGCGTTGGACAATGAGTTGTCAAGAACTCGTTAATGAGTTTTTCCTTTGGTAGGTTGTGAATTGAGTTTTACTTTGGAGCTTATAAATCCTGGTCTTCACACTGTTGTATTTACTAGACAATGAGTTATCAAACTCGATAGTTCTTTTTGCACGCTGGACGTGCAACATTGACATTTGTAATACTTGTATATTATGTACTAATATTAAACTTTTCCTTCAACTTATTACCAATTCTTTCATTAGACTTCGTATTAACCTCTATAATGTTTCTATTTACAGTGAACTCCCTACTTGTGGAATTCCGCCCCTCTTCACCATTTTATACAAAGAATAAATCGCAGCTGGCGTAACACCTTGGATTCTTCTTGCTTGTCCTATTGTTCTCGGCTGGACAGTGTTCAATAGATGACACACCTCAATCGAAAGACGTACACTGCTGTTTTGCTCGTACACATAGTCAGTAGGCAAAAGTAGGTCTTCGTCAGCTAGATACGCTCTGACATGGCTGTTTTCTCTCACAATGAATGGCTCGTAAGCTGATTCAACATTTAATTTGTTCATTAACCGTCTGCTGACACCTGTGTAGAGGTCAGGTACGTTTCCAAACAACACAGGCATAACACCAATGAGATCCTCGATCAGCATTCCCTTGTACGAGAGCAATTTCCAGGCACTAATTACTGGGTCTTTGAAGGTTACTTCCAAAGGCAGCTGCTGGAGAGCATTCAACCACAGACGGTTAGGAATTGAAAGCGACTGCAAATGCTCTTTGATTTCGTCAAATTGTCTCTTCTCCCGAGAGTAGTGGTCCCAGCGAGCATCACCCACCACCCCAGCAGCTCTTCCTTTGGCTGTCAAACGGTTGTCTGCGTTGTCGGACCTGATTGAAACTCTGAATTCAGAACGCAGAGTGAACATTCTGTAGGGTTCTTCCACGCCCTTGGTGATCAAATCATCCACCAACACTCCCAAGTACCCGTCTGCCCTGCTGAGTTCCATCGGTGGCTTTTCCAAATACGACAACCCGGCATTGATGCCTGCAAGACATCCCTGAGAGGCAGCTTCCTCGTAGCCCGTGGTGCCGTTGATCTGGCCCGCCAAATACAAACCGTCAATCAACTTGGTTTCAAGCGTCAACTTCAACTCCCTGGGGTCAATATAGTCATACTCGACCCCATAGCCAGGTTGCACCATTTTGACATTTTTACACCCAGGCATCAATTTCACAATCTTCTCCTGGATATCCTCAGGCATCGTACAAGAAATCCCGTTAGGATACACCAAGTCTGTGTCCAAGCCCTCTGGCTCCAACCACACATGGTGAGACCCTTTTTGTGGGAACTTGATCACCTTGGATTCAAGCGAAGGGCAGTACCTTGGACCCTTGACGGTTTCGCGAATATGGATCGACTTGTCCAAATTTTCCGATATGATCTTGTGGATTTCCGGAGTGGTTTCTGTTCCGTAACAGCTGACCAAATGGTCCTCCAACAGCACCTTGTCGTTCATGAAAGACATAGGACGTGGTGGATTCTCAGAGACATCGGCCTCCAACCTCAGGTAGTCGATGGTTTTCATAGAGAGTCTTGGAGGAGTGCCAGTTTTCAATCTGCCTAAACGGAAGCCAGCTTCACGAAGGGTTTTCGAGAGTCCAAAGGTCGCATCTTCACCCAAACGTCCCGCAGGATATACTTTAAGGCCAATATGGATCTCTGCACTGAGAAATGTGCCTGTGGTGATGACCACCTTGTTGGATTTCAATATCCTGCCATCTTTGAGGATAACCCCTCGCACAATTCCCTGTTCTCTGCCGTTATGTTCAGCTTTTGGCTCGATTATGATATCCTCCACCTCTGCCTCGAGCACCAGTAGGTTCTCGTAGTTGAGGATTTCACTCTGCATTTCATTCAAGTAGATTGTGCGGTCGATCTGGGCCCTTGGTCCGTGGACTGCCGCACCTTTGGAACTGTTTAGCGTTTTGAAGTGGATTCCGGCCATGTCTGTGATTCTCGCGGAAACACCGTCCAACGCATCAACTTCACGGAGCAACGTACCCTTTCCCACGCCTCCCATCAGCGGGTTGCACAGCGCGGTACCGATTTTGTTAATGTACGGTGTGACGAGCGTGGTTGGCGTGCCTGATCTGGCAGACCCAGTAGCGGCCTCGCACCCAGCATGGCCTCCACCAACTACAATCACAGGGTGGAAACTCACCTCGGAAAGTCGCCTGGAGAGATCGCCTGTAATCGTTATGGTTCTCCGGCTCTCTACCACTCGTCTGCCAAGCGTGCTGCGAAGCATTTTCAAAATTATGGATTCTTTGGCTGTGAAAAATTTCAATTTCAAAAAGTTTCTCCATACTCATCTCGTTACAAATGACTAGTGAAACCAGAAAACGCGTGATTGGAGACGACTTGGATGACGGCTTGGACTACCAGGTGGACCTTTCCGATGCCGAAGAGTATGCCGAACCGGTGAAAACACAACTTCCCGAGCCCCAGGGCAAGAAAAGGAAGCCAAAGTCTTCCAAGTTGCAAGACAAGAAGAGAATAAAAATGGAAATAGACACGGAAAAGAAGAAGCAATTGTCGCTAGAGTCCTCGCCAGAGGTTATCACTGAGTACATCAACAACAAAATCCGGTCCAGCAACGCAGACCTCTCTGCGTTGGAGCTTTCTGAACTTTACTTTATCAAGTCCGATATCAGATCCACGGCTGATTTTGAGGAGACGAGAAACTTGGATAACTTGGACAAGTTTATCAACGCCAGGTTCAAGAACATGTTGCCGTCCAACAAGAAGAGCAAGAAGAAGGGCAAAGAGCCGGAGAAGGTTGAATCGGAGAGAAAGTTTATTGCGATCATGTCGATGTCTGCCTTGAGAGCGTGCGATGTTCACCGTGCGACAAAGGACGTTGCGGGTTCATCTCTCAAGATTATAAACAAGAATAAGATAGAGGTGGATCTTAAGTTAGTGGGCACTACTACCTCTCGTGTGTTGTGTTGTACACCAGGTAGATTATCCAAGGTGTTAAATACTGAAGATTCTGGGTTGAAGAAGCTGGAAATCAAGATTTTGATTATTGACAATTCATATTTGGATAAGAAGTTGCAAAATGTTTGGGATTTGAAGGAGACTTTGGATGTGTTGAAAGAGTTGACAGTAGAAGGGTCTAAGATCTATTTGTATTAGGTTTATAGAGATAAACAAAAAAAGGGTTTAGCGATTAGTACTAGTTAAAACTAGACTTTTAACTTGCTTATTTTCAGCATCGTTTACAACAGTTTGAAACTTTTGAACTTATGTTTTGTATTCAATTTCAGATTATTGTGAACTTAAATCCTGTATCACATAACTTGAAGTCTTCATAACTTAAAACCTATAATAACTTCTATTCAAAGACCCACTCTAGTCAAATAATCACTACATACTCAAAGGAGTATATACCTTACTGCCAGACTTGTAGAAACTCATCACATCTTTTAGAATCCGCCCAGCCGACTCAAGGTTAGACTCACATTCGTTCACACCCGCAAATTGCAATAAATACACCTTGTTCGCATACACTTGCTCATTCTCCTCGTCATCAGTAATCAACAGCTTTATCCACTCATTCTTTATTTTCACAAACCTTTCATTTAAGAAGAACTTTGCATACTTTTCGCCGGCAAGCTCCTGAGAGAATTGGTACAAGACAGAACACAACTTGAGCGACGGTCTATTCACCTCATGGTCTATATTTCCCACCTTGTTGGATTCTCGAATTTTTTCTCTATACCTTGCTCCCACATCCTCGAAAATGTGCTTGTTTGCGGTGGAGATTAAGTTCCCAACCTTCTCCTTCTCTTGAATGGCACTGTTAGGTAATTTAGTGTCTAGTAAAAGTAGGACTTCCAACAAGTAGTAGTATGAGGTGGCGGCAGGTTGCCTTTCTACCAATTTTTCAATTCCAGAAATGAACTTCCCACCACTGTCCACAAACCTGGTGTTCACTGTTTTCTCTAGGTCTTGGAACGCTTTGTTGATTTGCCCAGGGTCAAACCACTCGACGTTGTGCAAAAGTTTGAATACTCTGCCAACAAGTGTGGACTCGTCCGCCTCCACATCTATCATGGACACATACTCCTCGTACTTGGAAAACCACGCAATGATCAGCTCAACAGAAGTTTCAATGTACTGCAGCAGCAAAGAAAGCTGTGCAAGCTGGGCCATATACTTGTCCAAGTTTTCATCCACCAAATCGCTCAATTCTGTGCTGAACATTGAAAACTGATCATTGTACGACTGTGTAGCGGAATGCACTTCAACTACCTTTGAGAACTCTAACAAACTAGAAAAATGTGATTCAAATATCTCCAATACGTCGGACGCCAACTGGTCCAATAATTTGGAGGTATAAGCACGTCCTTTCTCTTCGGAGAGATACTGAATTACATGACTGTTCTCTTCAACCACTCCCTCTAAAGTCTTCAACGAGTATACAAAGTCATTAAAAGTGGTCAATTTGGTCACCAAATCACCAGAACTTATTTTCCTAGTAACGCTCTCAAACACGAGCTCAAAGAATTGGTCTAGCTGTTGTTCACCTTGCTTGAAGGCCAAAACGTTAGAGAAGACAATCTTCTCTCCCTGGAACCAGTTGGTAAACCCAATGGTACTAGAAGCGGACCAAGATTTCAAGTACTGCTTTAGTCCCCTGGAGAGCTCGTTATTGGGGGTCTGGAAATATGTGTCCACATACCTCGCTGTAGTCTCGATGTACTTGAAAATGCCATAGTATGCTGTGGATTGATTTAAAACCGTGCGGATGTGCTCGTAGCGCAACTCAAGAAGCCTGGAAACAACCTTTGGCAAGGTATCCAACAGCGACAGCTGTAATATTATGTATGTCATTAAGTAATTTACGATGGGCAGTGTTTTCTGGTTGTACACCCCTCTGACACTGAAGGTTTCCGATTCGTAGTTTTCGCCCACCGACGCCGCTTCCTCTTCCTTTTCGTCGTCGTCGTACTCCTCAGTTTCCTGGTCAGGTTTCACAGAAAATCGTTGGTTGGGATTGAATCTATCATTTGTCTGGTACGAACTGTCAAATAAATTGTACAAGGTCAACTCGGACTCGATAAACAGAACCAAGTTCCGCTTCAACGAGAGGAATTTAGCCAGAATGGCCATGTTCTCCCGCAATACGTCCTTGAACACAACCTCCATTGTGTAGTACACCTTTGCATAGTATATGAAGGTGGAGGTGTGCAACAAGGGCAGCTCTCCTTCGTTCGCACGCGACGTTTCTATCTTCAAGTCGAGCTTGATCAACTTGTTGTATATCAAATCTCTCAACAAGGTATCTTTTGATTTAACTCTAGCTTCCAGGGCCTCAGTGTCTCTGACGGTCTGGTTGAAATTGACCACCGGACTCAAGGTGCTTCCGAAATGCGCGAACTTGACCAGCTTGTACGACAAGTCCGTCAACTGCGCATCGATGCCGTTGGTCGTGGTGTACATGCTGTCGATATCCTCGGCGATCTTGATCAAGTCGCGGTACTTGTTGCCAACAAGCGAGAACAACTCTTGTTTCAGCGAGTCAATGCTGTGGCTGTACTCTTTCCTCAACTGCTGGATTTCTGGAATGGACAAGTGAGTGAAGATGTCGTCCACTGTAGTGAGCGGCGACTGCACCAACTTGCTGGCGAGGCCGTTCATGTTGTGTTGTTCAGTTGGTGATTTTTCGATTGCAAAAATGTCGTTTTGATTTTGATTGAGAGAGAGATATTTGGATTTTACAATCATCTACCACTGTTATGCACCATGGAGGTGAATGAGAATTGTTAACGACTTGGTATTGTCTACACCTACACAATATTTTTGTTTGGGAGTTGCAACGTATAAGAACCTCAATTTGAAGTGATTTACATAGAATAATCTATTCATAAAATTATTCTCTAAAGTAAAATTTCAAGTAGTTCAATTGTGGATGATTTAGGTAAAAACAATGGGAATTGTTTACTTATTGATAATTGAATTCATTGTTTGGTTGGTTCCAGAATCAAAAAAGTATAGTGAATTTTGACAATCAAAAAGATACACTAACTATCTGGAGTCTGAACCATTCCCTTTCTCTCTCTTCATAAATCATCAGTTATGCTCTGTACAGTCCATCCCAAAACGTTCAGTTCATTTACAGTTACTTCCCAGCCTATTCTATTCAATTCCTTCCCATTCCTGCTCACTCCAGCCAGTTTGCAACCACTTACCCCCCGCCTCACTCAAACCCCCAAAACAAAAAATCCTACAACAGTGAGGCAAAAGTCTAATCATTCAATACAAATCACCCTCTCATCTCACATCTTCCCAATGGCAAAATTAACATTCAAAGAACAACTAGAAGGGTTCCCCTTGGAACAGATTCTAATTCTATCTGTTGCAAGATTGAGTGAACCGATAGCATTCACTTCGCTATTCCCCTACCTTTACTTCATGATAAGAGATTTTGGAATCGCCAAGGACGATGCGGATATAGCCACGTACTCAGGATACTTGGCGTCGGTGTTTGCATTTTTCCAGTTCGCGTGTCTGATCAAATGGAGCCAGATCGCGGAGAAGTTGGGGAGAAAGACCAGTTTCATAATCGGGCTCTCTGGCACCGGCTTCTCCTTGTTGCTCCTAGCCTTCTCCAAGAACTTCGGCGCGGCGCTCGTAGCTAGAGCATTGATGGGTGTTTTCAACGGGAACGTGCCCGTGGTGAGAACCATGATTGGCGAGATGGCCGAACAAAAACGGCACCAGGCATTGGCTTTCACCACCTTGCCGTTGGTCTGGAACGTGGGGTCCGTGATCGGCCCGATGATTGGCGGGTCCAAGTACTTGACGAGACCAAAAGACGACGCTACCGTAGACGGAATCAGCGACAGTCTCGACTCCTTCTACAACAAGCTAATGGACAAGTACCCGTACGCATTGTCCAACATTGTAGTGGTCACCATAATCACTTTTAACGTGGCCTTGTCCTTCTTGTTCTTGAACGAAACACACCCTACATCGAAGTTCAGAAGAGACATTGGTCTTGAGATTGGTGATTTCCTCAGGAAGAGGTTTGGATACAAGGTTCCTGTGAGGCCGTGGTACGAGTACGAGCCGGTATCGCAGGTTGACGAAAACTCCAGGTTGCTTGGGCTGACCGAGGGCCAATCTGGGCAGCAGGTGCAAGAGGTGGCCCCGGACAAAAATGCCACCTACAGCGACATGTTTCCGCGTGCGGTGTTGTTGTGCATTCTCGCCAACTTCTTCTTTGCGACGCACGGCCTCATCTACTCGGAGTTCTTGCCGGTGTTGCTCGCGGGCGATTTGCAGCCAGAAAAGCTAAGCTTCCCCTGGCTGGTAGTAGGAGGCTTTGGCTATTCTACGTCAGAAATAGGGTCTTTGCTCTCAACTACGGGGTTTGTAGGAGGAGTTACTGTATTGTTTGTGTTTCCGTACGCTGATTACTACTTCGAAACCATCAACATTTACCGGTTCTCCACGTTGATATTTCCAGTGGCCTTTGTTGTGTTGCCGTACTTGATTTTCACCTTGAGTGCGGTCAACCCGAACATGCCCTCGAGTCTCACGACGGTGGGGCTCTACACCGTGTGCAGCTTGATTTCGCTAGGGCTGGCCATAGGCATGTCTGCGGTTTTGATTTTGCTTCACAGAACGTCGCCGGTGGAGCACCGCGTGTTGATCAATGCAGTTGCGATGTCTGCGAGCTCGTTTGCCAGGTTTGTGGGGCCTCTTTCGTGGGGGTATGTGACCACATTGAGTCAGAAGTTGGGAATGGCGCAGTTGGCGTGGGTTGCGTTGGCTTTAATGTGTTTGTTTGTGAGTTTCCAGGCGTATGTGTTGATGGATGATATTAAGGATCCTGAGGAGGATGATGGGGCTGTTGAGGAAGTGGTTCAGGAGGAGAGTGAGCGTATAAGGGGAATAGCGAAGTAGATGGGAAGTGTGATTGAGTGAGAATTTGAATGAGAAGTTAGATAATTGAGAGAGAACAGAAAGTTAAATTGAGAGGGTAGAGAGAATTGAGAGATAGAGGGAATTGAGAAGGTAGAGGGAATTGAGAGATACAGGGAATTGAGAGATAGAAGGAATAGAGAGATAGAGGGAATAGAGAGTGTTGAAAGGATAGTAACAAATATATAAGATAGAAAAGAAAGAAATACAGGTGAGTAAAGAAGTCGAATAGAAATTGGAACACTGAATTTAAAAATTGAATAACGAAACAGAGATTAACTCAAATAGTATATTGCACATCTAAAGCACCAAACTTTAAACTATCATGCAGAAAGCGAACGGAAGCATCTGAAATAATGTCAAAATACGTCAATTAGTTTATCAAATCATCACGTCTAATTATAACACTTTGACAGCTTTCAAGCTCTTCTCAAATTCTCACTTTTTCAAATTTGCAACCATCGAAAAAAACTGCTGAATTTCCAGTATTACAACTTAAAACAACGCCCACCACCACCCCTCCCCCTTACCAACAATACGCCAACTTCAAACGAGCATTAACCTCCATTAATTAAGGTTGAAGAGATCTTTCCCCAATCTTAAACTGCACATAAACCTAAGCCCTTATTGTCATGATAGCAACTAAAGATCTAACTCGCCACTGCACTCCTCTACAGATAACAGCCATGCATTTCTCACCTGCGCTGACCAAACCAACGCCCATATCACCCTTTTCACACCATCACTCCTTTTGAAAATTTTCGCGAATTCCTGCTCTTTTCCGTATACACCGGAGCGCGGTTAGCTACACGATAAAGAGGAATTACCCAATTAGGAATGAGTCATTTTTAAACAACTTTTTACAACTCTCAAAGGACAAGGACAGCCATGGGCCCTATTGTCAGGTCGCGGACAGGGTGTCTCACCTGCCGCAAGCGCAAGAAGAAGTGCGACGAGCTGCTGTATCCTGTGTGCGAGAACTGCAGCAGTAAGCTGCTTGTGTGCTCGTGGCCGCAGTTGAAGCACGACATGCTCATGAAGCAGAGGGAAGCAAGGTACTACAAACAGGGTGAAAAGGAGGTTGCTGGACCCGTGCAGCTTCTTAGAGCTACAGACGCGCCGAAGCACGAGGCCAGCGGCCTCATTAGGAAGGAGAACGTGCCTCTACGGCACCAGACGACGACTGCACCGTACCTGCTTGTGAAGCCGCTATCCGAGGGAGGACGAAAGAGCTACTTTTTGGAGAGAATAGCCATGCAAGAGGAAATCGAGACTTCGTCGTCTTCGAAGCCAAAGAGCGCAGTTACCAGCACTGGGGGCAGCATTCTACGAGATATACAAAGACAAGATGTGCCTTTAAACGAGAGCGATGATATTCGGGAAATATCAGAGTTTGTTTTGTTTGATGTGTATGATGATTAAGGAAGGTGTAGTGGTGAGATTTGGTTGTTAATTGTACTATATAATAATGCTGGGAATTTGTTTGTTAAGGTAGGAATAGTTAAGGATTTGGCACTGCTTTTTGGATAAACGTCCATTACGTTGAGAGTTCGTTATTTAGAGTGGTTCCTGGATTCATTGAGATTAGTGAGTCATTTCAAGGGCTTGTCTCCATAGAAACGACAACAGCTGATGACATTTTGTTTAGCTTTAATATTCACATGGCTTTGAAAAACCTCAGTAATCCTGAGTAAAAGTCAAATCAAACAGCCACGATTCTTTTGTAAACTGGTTTATTATTTTCTCTAGTGTTTGATTAATGCCATATTGAATAAAGTTTTCTTGTGGAGAACCACCCACGTTTTCATTTCAGTCAGTAAAATATACTCTTTGTGAGTATTTGTTCACTTTTTCTTCCTTGTGGTTGCCACCTTTTACATTTTTGAAGAAACCCTAGATGGTTTGTGATTTTTGCAGAATGGCTGCAAACTCTTATAAAAATTGGTTTTGTGTCAGAGAATTTTAAGTATAGCATTGTTAACCGTTTGCTAAAAGGTCTTTGAATACGGGTATTCTTGTACGAGCAAGTCTTCGTTAGTTGCACAATTTTAAGTGATGTTGTACATGAAATTGAATTTTGACTCTTTCAGATTTATGGGGAACTAAGACTTTTTCTAGAGACTTGGTTCTCATCAAGAAACTCCTTCAAGTCTATAGTAATTGTCGATTGTGTAAGCGCTGAGCGCTTTATCTTGCTCGATTGTGCATCGGTCGTTTTAATTTTCAATACTGAGAGTAGAGGGTTGCATAATGAAAACATACCCGGAAGTTTGGAAGGTGAAGAATTTGAAATGATTTAGAATTTCCATTTCAGGTATTGGTTGCAAAATTGCACACATTTCTTCAAAACAATAGTTTACAATGGTTTTAATGGTTCAGAAAAATATGGGCTACGGTGCACTGATCTAAATGATGCAGTTGTAAGAAATATTAGAATTTGAGAGTCTGAACTCTTCATACTCACAGAAGGAAGTCTAACAAGAAACCGAACGTGAAATAATTCTACCGTTTCTACAAAATCTCAAAGACTTGAAACGTGAGAAGATCAGTTTAAGCACCCAAATCATCCTTAATAGCATTCCCTCACTAAAATCACCGTCACATCCTCCTCAAGCATTCACACAATGTAACTAACAGTCATCTCATCTTAAAGTCATCACCTGATCAAGCACGTTCCTCCTCGGGCTGCTCCGAGCACAAAACGGAATCCGTACCTCGCTTTTCAAAAAAAGTTTTCCCTAGAATACTTCACCAAAGACCTAATATTTCAACGCTCCACACTTGTCATACCTTGAAACCCCAGTCAAACCCTCATATCGCAGTCCCAAATGGCGTCCTTACATAATGGAAACGAATCCTACTACCCAGATACCTACTTCAACACGCATAATCAGCAAGAAGAGTTGAGCCAACTTCCCCAGAATCAGGCGAGTCGAAGCACACAGGAAAATGCACAGCGAGGACAGGGAGCTGGTGAATCACCGAGCTCGCTGAACCTGTCGACGCCGTACTACGAAGCGCAGCAGGTGCCACAGTACTACCAGGCCCCCGAGGAGACCACGGCCACGAGTGCTCCAGCCAGCACGACGGCCACGGGCGAGGACGAGCAGCCCTTCTACGTGAACGCAAAGCAGTACCACCGTATATTAAAACGCAGAATAGCGCGTGCCAAACTAGAGGAGAACTTGAAGATAGCACGCACCAGAAAACCGTACTTGCACGAGTCACGGCACAAGCACGCGATGCGGAGGCCCAGAGGACAGGGAGGAAGGTTCTTGACCGCTGCAGAAATCGCTGAAAAGGAGAGGTTGGACAAGTTGAAGGTACTGGAGGATCAGGATGGTGTTCAACCTAAGCAAGAGATGTTCAATTTGATAGAAGAAAATTAAGAATCACTGGATTATGTATTACTAAATTTATGGGACCAAGTCGGACTTTTAAGATGTAGGTGGATTGATTTATAATGACTGATGTGTTGGATGAGAGAATACTACTGGATGTAAGTAATGTAGTGGAAGTAGCCAAAGGTATTGGAAGAAATTCTGACCATCCAGAAGATATACTATTATTTTTTTTGTAATGAAATTAATTAAACCCACTAAATCTCGTTTATGACATATATAAGCTATAACTGAGTTGCTGGCTATGTGGACTATCAATCTACCAGCCCATGTCCATTCTTTTGGACCTTATGAAGTCAATCTAAAATTGAACAGAAAACTGACTCAAAATTCCAGGATCAACGCTCTTCAACTCTCCCACTATAAGCGACTTGATTGTCTGAAAGTCATTATTCTTGATATGGGACAATGGGTCGTACTGCTGCACCTGAATCGAGGCAATCTTGGAAAACTGGGACCCAAAAGTGGCCGCGCTCTCAAGATCGTCGTGCGCAACAAGAACCGCACCTCCACCCGGCAATCCCCCAACGGTGCCGCTGGCTGCCGCGTTTGTATTCTTGCCGATTCCCTCGTACTCACGCAAGTTCTTCACCAACTGTTCCACTGTTGGGGGCACCAACGACGCCTGCTGGCACTGCAAGAACTGCGACAACCCGACATTGACAATTTTCCTGTCGTGCAAGTTGGCTATGGAGCCCGACGTGGGCAATATGAAGCTGGTGTAGATCTGCTGGAACACGCCCGGCTGCACACTGTCGAACCACGCCACCACAAAGTTGCAGTCGATCTTGTTGTGGTCGGTGTGGGAGCTTAAGCCCAGTGCGCCCAAGCTCAGCACGAAAACAGCAAACTTCTTCACAAACTTGTCGGTTCTCGAGCTCTTCAACCTGGTCAAGAGCAAGAGCGCAATCTGTTTCAAGAACGGCTGGATGCTTTCCATCTTGATGTTGAGCAAGATTGCAGTCAAAAGCTCGAACCCGTAGACGTCGTTCACCTTGGACGATATTAACTTTTGGAAAATGCCCAAAAGTGGAGTAATGTCCTGGGCCAGCTGCGAGAACACCAGCAGGTCCTGGTCCAAGATCGATATAAGCAATCTGGTGATGCCAGGGATGTTTCCTCTGAACTCCCACAACGAAGGAGACATGATGGGTTTTATCAAGGACTTGTAGGTTTCAGGCAAACCGTTGGCCTTTGGATACGACTCCAACAAGAAGGCCAAGATCTGGAATGTGTATGGAACAAACTCCTGGACGTCTTCGCCCAAGATGTTCAAAAGAGCAGGGATCACCAACTCGACGTACTTGGAGATGTTGGCCAAGTCGTACTTGATGAGCAAACTTATCGACTCAAAGGTGTAATGGGAAAACTTGGGGTTCGAGGGATTTTTCGAGGTGATTTTTAAGATCTGGATCAACTGCTCGATAATGGGCAACCTGTCACTCAAGGCGTCTGAATCTTCTGTAGTGTTCAATACTCTCATTATACACTTCATCAAAAACTCATTTTCCGCCAACTTTTCTGGGGTCTGGCTGTTCTGCATGATGAGGTGGAACAACCCGGTCAAAAGTTGGGTCGTGCATGGGGCGATGTCTAGCTTGTTGAATACAGGTTCGTAGTTGGAGTTGAAGTTGGTCATTTCCAAAAGCTTGTCGACGGTGATGGCCGCGTAAGTGTAGATGGCTGGGTTGGGGCTGTTGAGGTGCGTGATTAACAAGGGGAATGTGGTCAAGAGCTGATCCTTGGTCAACTGGTTTCTAAACACCAAGATGTACTTGATGGAGTCGACGATCAAGATGGGGTGCGCTGCGTTGGACGAGTTGGTCAAGTCGCTGGCAATGTAGTCCGAGAAGAACTTGACCACGTCGACCAAGACGTTGGTCAGGGTGACGCCTATGTTGGTGATGGCACCCTTGGTGGCCAAGCTGCTGAATAAGTAGATGGCAGTGTCTTTGTTTTTCCAGTTTTGCAGCAGTTCGCTCAAGAAGCGGTTGACGTAGTTCATGACTGATTGCGTGAGCAGCTCCGCGTTGATTTCTTTCAACTCCTTCAAGAAGTCTGTGGCTGCTTTTCTTCTGGAGTCAAAATCGCTGCCCTCGAGGTCGGAACGCACATAGTTAATCGGTTCATCCTCAAAGTGTTCCTCGTCCAGCTCTCTAAAGTAGATATTCGGCAAGATGATCTTCTCGATAATCTCGTTTATCGAGTTTTCGTTCTCAAAAAAGACATTCTGGTAGCTAGGCAACTTGACCAACGCACAGTAAAATTGCAAACACTTGACCACCAACAAGTCGTACTTGGGCTGTTTGGTGGCGTAGTCGTTGATCACCGACCACACGCTGCTGATAAACGTCTGGATCAACGGCTCGAAGACGTCGGCGTACCGTGTGATGTAGAGCAAGATCAACTCAACACTCGCAGTTTTCACCTTGATCAAAGTATTGATTTCGTCATCTTCATCACCGTCTCCTCCAACAGGAGTATAGATCAAGTACTTGTGGATGATGCTCATGAACGCGGCCATATTATCCTCAAAGAACTCAGGAATGTCCTGGCAGTTGAAATCGTAGTAGAGCTGCACCAACAAAAGCAAGTTATCCCAGTAGATGTCCAACAAGGCCTTGTTGCTGGGCTGCAGCGACACCTGCGCGTCGACCAACTTGTCCAAGGCGGAGAACAAGTCCAAAAACGGCGTTACAAACTTGTCCAAGACCAACTTGATCTCCAAAAACAACTCGTCCGAGCGGAAAAGCGGTCTCCAGCGCTTGAAGATGGAGTGGCAGACGGTCAAGATCGCTCTCGTCTGCACGAAATCGTCCAAGGACAACTTGGCCAACAACTGGTCGATCAAGGTGGGCCAGTTGTGCGGGAAGTCGCTCTCTGCTATGAGCGAAATCAGCTCGCCCAACTGTGCCTGCAATTGCGGCAGCAACTCGATCATCACGTCCAAGATCTCGTCTTTGATCTTGCTCACGTCATCAACAGGGAGCAAGTACTGCCCGTCCTCATTGGTCCACTTGCGCTTGACCAAGTTTTTGAAGAACAAGGCGCCTGCGAGACGGACCGACGCGTCGATGTTGCGCAGCGAGATGACGTGGAGGAGGTTGATGGCAAATCCGGGCAGGGTTTCCAACTGCCTCAAGTACGCCTCGGCCTGCTTGGCTAGCTGTGGATTGAGCGACAGCTCCAAGTAGCCCAGGATGGATTCGAGTGAGTAATCTGACATGGTGTAGAGAAAACAAAAATGTAAAGTGATGGATTTTTGCGAAAAGGATGGAGGATGAGATTTGGGGGGAAAGTGTAGGGAGGGTTTGGAATATTGGGGGAGGGACTATTCAATGGAGGCTGGATTGATGATGGGGAGGAGGGATGATACATCGGGAGGGTTGTACCGGGAGAGATTACCATTGGTTGTTGTATAGAGTTTCTTAATCTGTGTGAAAGTAAACAAATTTGATTTGATTTTTTGATTTGAAGGTGGTGAGAGTGGATGATAATGTTAGTGGATATGTGATTGGAGCGGTTGGATGATAATGTTAGTGGATATGTGATTGGATTAGTGTGATCTTTAATTGTTTCAGATTGTTGAAGAAGTTGTTTCATTTAACTGTTGGATTCTTAAATAAGTGAGTGTATTTAGTGGTGTAGAAATTTAATAGTGTGCTGGATTTACCAGGGAGCCAATTTTATTCAATTGTCCTATGGGATTGTCAAATTATATAGCCGTAAACCCAATTTCCTTCAAGTACCAGAACCCAGCACTGAGAAGGAAATTGAATGCTATTCTAATATCCAAGCATATGCATTTTAGGGCCATAGTATTGCTGTGGATGAGGCAAGTGTGGAGTACCAATTGGAATACTATTATGGAGTTTTCTTCTTAGCTATGGTTTTTAGTTAAACTATAGTAACTACTGTAAAACTACTGTGACTATGTAAAGCTACTGTTACTCATGGTAAACTGACAGACCTAAGCCAGTATACATTTTACTCATTTATACCAAGAGTGTAAATTTAGAACCAAAGCAACAATCCATCCGTGCTATCCTTAAACTATCTTTTATGTATTCGCTCGAGGTCTATACATATCACTCATACACATTACTCATAGCCAACACTCTAAAAAGAACCTGAATTGTATCACACCATTACCTACCCAACCCCACCCAATTCTACAATTCTCAACCAATCACCAAATACATCCACAACCCACAACCCACAATTATCACTTATGATTACTAATAACAAGCCATACTTCAAACTATATAACCACCCCATTCCCCATGAAACATAAAATCAATTCTCAAAATGACAATTACAGGATACGCAATCACATACGACAAAAAAGGACCCCTCGAAACGGTACTCAGACAGACCAAGTTCACTATCGACGAGTCCAAGTTGGCCCCCACTGAGTTCGTGGTCAAGATTGTGGCCTCGCCAATCAACCCGTCCGACATTGTCCAAATTCAAGGGTCCTACCCTAGTGAGCCACGGTTGCAAAAATTAGACAACACCAGATCCAAAGAGACATATGTCGGAGGAAACGAAGGGCTTTTGAAGGTGTTGCACGTCGGATCGGGCGTATTTGAATACTCTGTGGGCGACCATCTCATTTCTGTCCCCACCAGTTTCGGTACATGGAGACAGTATGCCGTCGCAGACACCAAAGAGAGGAGCTTCTACAAGGTTGACCCTGCGCTTAGTTTGGACCAGGCGACGACTTTGGGCGTCAATCCGCCCACCGCGTACCAGATACTCACGCAGTTCATCCACGACTGGGCCGACGGCGACTGGATCATCCAGAACGCAGGCAATTCGCAGGTGAGCCAGTTTGTCACGCAGATTGCACGGACGTTTGGCGTGAAATCGCTCCTGGTGGTGCGCGACGGTAAGAGTGACGCGGAATTGAAGGAGTTGTACGACTTGGGTGCCACCAAGGTTATCACTGAGAGCGAGTTTTTGGACCCTGGGTTTGTGAAGAAGTTGCCGGAGCTTTCGGGCAACGGACGTTTCAGACTTGCCATTAACGCGGTGGGCGGGCCCACCCTGGACAGATTGATTTCGTCCTTGAGCGAAAGCGGGTTTTTGGTCACGTATGGCAGTATTTCGGGCGATCCAATCGCCAGGTATTCTTTTGGAGAGCAGTTGTTTAAGGATATTACCACGGTGAGTTATTGGCTTACGTTCAACACGAAAAGGAATCCTCAGAGTAAGGTTGATACGTTAGAGAAGGTTACTGAGTTGTACAAGAAGAAGCTTCTTGAGCTTCCGAAGGTTTCGGTGAAGTATTATGAGTGGGATGGTCTGTTGGGGGAGTTTTCCAAGGCACTTGGGGGGTCGGGTAAGCTGGTTTTGCGGTCCACAAGTCAACCATGAGTCATGAGACTCACGAAGTGAGGCTCAAGACTATGGTTGTAGTGTTTAATTGACTTTTGAGTCTCACGAAGTGAGGCTCAAGACTCATGGTTGCAGTGTTTTATTGACTTTTGAGTCTCACGAAGTGAGGCTCAAGACTCATGGTTGTAGTGTTTTCGTGAGACTCAAGACTCATGGTTGTAGTGTTTTCGTGAGACTCAAGACTCATGGTTTTAGTGTTTTCGTGAGACTCAAGACTCATGGTTGTAGTGTTTTCGTGAGACTCAAGACTCATGGTTGTAGTGTTTTATTGACTTTTTGACTGTCAATTCAGTTTTATTTGGTTAAATTCACTATCATCACAAATGTATATGATTATATTGACATTCAATTGTATTCAATTATAGTCAATTTTATTCGATTATCAATTATTCAATTGTATTCGAGTATATTCAACAGTCCATTCAATTGTACTCAATTATTCTCAAACTACTCTTGGCTCAAATGTCGCTTATATTTAATCGCATTCAATTATATTCAACAGTCCAATCAATTGTATTCAATAATATTAGAGTTCTTCAATTGCGGAGAATTAAACTCAATTGTCCATTCAATTGTATTTGATTATAATCAGTTTTCCATTCAATTATATTCAACGTTTTCACCATTTTCGACCCTATCACTTTTCATCGCTTATCTCTAGTCATCTCTATTTATCTCCATCATCTCTATTTATCTCTATCATCTCTTTTCAACTTCATATTTATCAATCTTCCACTCTCCTCACTCAGAATCCTCAAACATTACAAACTAAAAATATGCAATAATTGCACATTAGCACTCAAAATCTAATAGTAATAATGACAATACGTATTATACAACAAAAGCTCAAAGTCTTACTTAGTAGTTGGCAATTGCTGAGATTGCTCCTTCTGCTGCTTTTGCTTAGCAACAGCATACACCAAGCCGGCACCAAAACCGACGAAAATAGAGGAGACGGACCAGAAGTTGACCGCGGCATCAAAGAAAATCAAACCGGAGAGAGCAATAGGCAACTTGTTCAAAGCGCCGACCATCGAGTAAGTGGTGGAGGAGGTGACTCTGACACACCACGCGGAGCAGTAGGAAATACCGACGGAGGACGCACCGGACAAGATCATGGCCACGATGGTCAGGGTTCTGTTAGCCTCGGGGAAGTTGACGGCCACGTTGGGCGCGGACCAGTCTTCGAAGATTAAGGACAGCAACAACAAGATGGGCACGGACAACAAGTTGTTGTAGTACATGGTGTCAAAGTCCTTGAAGTTGGTCAACTTGATTCTCTTTCTCATGATGAGAACAAACGCGGCGGAGGCGAAGCAGTTGGTGAACATCCAGAAGTAGCCCACGTACAAGGCAAAGGTGTCGTCTGCGGACTTGGCCTCGGCCGAGTCGCCGTAGCACGCAATCACGGATGACAACACCATCAACAAGAAGGACGAGAGCGCCATCGACGTGACCTTGCCGCCGAACCACAACACCTCGCCGTACGCAATCAAAATGATGGTCAAGTTCTTGAAAATGGTGTAGACGGGAATCGACAAGTACTGCAACGCCTTGGACGAGGTGTAGATCATGGCCACCAAGAGGAACGCGATGGGCGACCACTTCTTGGCCTCGTCCAGGTTGAACTGGCGGTACTGGATGATCCCGAGCGCCTTCAACAGCCCGATCGTGACCAAACACACAACCGACTGGACCGCCAAAAGGAAGAAGTTCAAGTTGAAGCTGAAGCCGGACAACACGTACTTGTTCGTGACCGTCATCAAGATCGACGACGCACAGTACGAGAAGATAGATATAGGAGCGGAGTTAGCAATCGAATCCATGGCGAGTTTCTGACGTATCAACGGGTACTTTCTCTTGATTAAATATGCTGCTTGCGTGATAAGATACAAGGAAAGAAGTCCCATAAATTTTGGAAGACAAGTGTTTTTTTTGGATGTTGGAAAAAAAATGCAAACAGAAAACGCGTTAGTGTGCAGGACGAGATAAGAACGTGTTGATCTGGAGGGCTGGAAAGGACGTTTTGGGGATGGATTTGAAGGTAGAGTCTACTTGAGTACATCCTTGAGTTCATCCTTTCACCACCCTACACCCTACAACTCCCTACATTCATCTTTCCAAGACTGCCCACCACCATCCTCCAACTCATCTCAACCTTTATGTGCAGAAACTCACAGAACCTAAAATCGTCATAGAGATGGACGGTTTTGAGCATAAAAGTTTTCAACCTTAGATCCAGTGCAATTAAGTTGAAGGATTATTACACAACACAACAATTCCCGAGATTGGGTGAAAAATGATCGGAAGGGTATTGAAATTTGGTGTTTGTATCACAAATGAGGTTGAACATAAGGGGTGTTGTTTTGGGAGTAGGACAAGGTGATGGCTTATAGTTGGGAGGTACATATGATGGTGTAGATGATTGGTGGTTGTGGATGATTGCAATTAAAAAATGTTTATGGATCAAATGTTTGGTGTTTGTGAAACTATTCAGGGAATGCTTGTGATCTGGGTGGTGGGCGTTTCGTAGAGAAGATGGTTTGCGTAGATATGTGGGATTACGTTGAGGTGTGGGTTTCGTGTAGACGATAGGTTTACAGTGGAGACAAGTTGGTTTCAGAGAGATGGTGGTGGGGTTAAAGTGGAGTCAAAGGGTGCTACTGTTACTTGTGAGACATGGAGGAGTGCAAGAACAAGTGTTCTCCTTTATCATGAACGGACCATACAAGCCCGTATGTTATCAATCGTATCACTTTAACCACAGCGGATAACCACGCTTTAGTGGCTTGCAATTTAAACTCTCAGTTGCACTATCACAAAACGTTTTTCTTGAATTTAACTTTTTTCAAATGGCTGCAAATTGAGATTCTGGTTAAATATTTCTGGCGCTCAATATCGGTTTTATTCCAAGACTATTAAGAGTGCCTCCCATCACTCTTCTCTAAAGATCCTTCTTAATTCTCTCTAAGAACCATAGACAAGATTAAACGAACCAGTAATCAAAGCCAGGGTGAGTATGGGAATAAAAGTAAGGCAGGAGACTCGCTCTTCACCGCATCGGAAACATCTTGGTAGGCCAAAACTGATAAATACTATCCTTTGAATCCTAATAATTCAACTGATTTCCGATAATTCAGATTCACTGCGTATTCTCATCCCTCAAACAACACATCCCGAGCACAGAATTCTCGGGAGTTTGGGATCCTTGGGGCTTCGTTGAATGATTGTTGGTAGGTGGGTGATGGACCAGTCAGACACTTGCGGAACACCGAAGTTGCACAGCATCCTAGAAACTGTCAACCATAATCACCTACCCATACTCCTTGGCACCGAACCAAAACACCAATTAAAATCGCGTTAATCAAGCAGACCACGGCTAGTTGAAACTTCCAAATTTGACAAAAGACCACATGATTTAGGACCTACCGAAAACTGCGTCCACAGCACGACTTGTACCGAACTGAACCGAGCAATGCCATATACAGAATGACTATGCGAGAGTATGCACTAAACAACAAGCACGGCCAACTTACATGCCGAAAATAACACTAAGATTTCAAGTCCATTAGTGGTGTGCACAGATTTCAAGAAAACTTTCGGGTTCTCATCATACGGCTACGACACGAGAATGGCAAGCCCGGGGGAAGAAACTGAGCGAGCTGTCCAGAAGTGGTCATTTTGGTTGAGATACAGACCAATAATAGGCTGCACCATCCTACTAAGCTTATCATTCAGCGTTTTCAACTCGGTATTGTCAACTCAGTATATCAGGCCTATATTATCATTCAAGTATTACCATCTCAGTATTATCATCTCAGCATTATCATCTCCCTGCCATCATCTCAATTCTTAACTTTACATTAAAGTGAACGATATGCGTATCTTAGAACCTTGTTCGTTCAAAAAGTCAGTCTCAGGTTGATACTCCACTAAAACCGATGGGTGAATTTCGTTAGAGCCCATGATCTTCAATTTCAATGTCATTATCATCTAAATATCTTCTCATCTCATCTAAATATCATATCATCTCATCTTATGTCCAATATCATCTAATATCATCTAATATCATCTAATATTATCTAATATCAAATCCAATATCATATCCAATATCCTCTAATATTCAATACCATATCCAATATCATCTCCAATGTCATTTCCAATAACGTATCGAATATCCAATATCATTACCAATACCATATCCAATATCAATTATTATCTAATATCCAATATCATATCCAATATCACATCCACATCTTCAACCAAAACATCACTCTTATCCTCTATCATACCATCTCATTCATAATCCTTTATTATTCTATTCACTCATAATCTCCCCTGTTATATATCGAAATATCCACCTCAGCCTTCACATCAACCATGTCACTCGCATCAATACACGCATCCACACTGAAGCCCGACCTCTCGGTCCTGTCCTTTATTCTCTGGTTCTGCGCTCTGATCCGCTCCAACTCCACCAAGTAACTGTCCTCAACACCGGTAACATACTTGCCCGTGAACACACCCACCTCAAACGTCTCCATCCCGTCCCTACGGCAACACGCAACCAAGTCGCCCAACTCCTGGTAAATCACCTTGTCCGCACCAATGACACGCGCAATCTCGTCCTCGTCCCTATCAAACGCAACGAGCGCCTTCGTGTCCGCCAAGTCAATCCCATAAATGTGGTTGTGCCTGATGGGCGGCGCACACAGCGCAAAGTACACCTTTTCCGCACCGGCCTCCTTGGCCATGGCCACAATCTCCTTCGACGTGGTGCCTCTCACAATCGAGTCGTCCACCAACAACACGCTTCTGCCTTTGAATTCGGACGCCATCGCGTTCAACTTGCGGCGAACACTCAGTCTACGTTCCTGCTGGTCTGGCATGATAAAAGTTCTGCCAATATACCTGTTCTTGACGAAACCTTCCCTGTAAGGTACGTTAAGCTCAACAGCACACTGCAATGCAGACGTTCTGGCAGTATCTGGAACAGGAATCACAACGTCAATCTGAACATCACGCAAATCTCTACGAATTTTCGCAGCCAACTTGGTCCCCATATCGATTCTCAGTCTGTAGACCGAAACACCATCCTGAACGGAATCTGGACGGGCAAAGTAGACAAACTCAAAGATATCGGGTGCAAAAAGCTCCGGCTCAATCACCTGGCGGAACTCTGGCTCCCTAGCGGTGTCTTTTGGAATCACAATGGCCTCGCCAGGCCTAACGTCGCGAAACTTGGTGAAACCATGCGCCTGCAACACCACCGACTCGCTCGCCAACATGTAGTCCTTCTTTCCCGTGGTGCGGTCGACACGCTCGCCGTAGAGCAACGGGCGGATCCCGTTGGGGTCGCGGAAACCAATAATACCAAACCCGGCCAACATCGCCACGCACGCGTACGACCCGCGCACCAACCGCATCGTCTCGCCCACGGCCACCAAGATGTCCTGCGAGTTCACACGCAGCTTGTTGAACTTGTCCAACTCCAGCGCAAACACGTTCAACAACAACTCCAGGTCCAGGTCCGTGTTGATGTGGCGGTGCACGACCTCGTCCAACGTTTTCTTCAACTGGATCGAGTTGACCAAGTTCCCGTTGTGCAGCAACGAGATGCCGTACGGCGAGTTGACGTAGAAGGGCTGGGCCTCGGACCCGGCCAGTGAGCCTGCGGTGGGGTACCGCAAGTGCGTGATGCCGTAGTTGCCCACCAACGCACGCATGCGCTGCTGTGTGAACACGTCGCGCGCCATCCCGTTGCCCTTGCACTGGTAGAAGCGGCCCTTCAGCCCGCACGTCACGATGCCCGCCGCGTCCTGCCCGCGGTGCTGCAAGAACATCGCCCCTTCAAAGAGCTCGGGTGCGACGTTCTTCTGTTGGTCCGCCAATACGACTCCTAAGATACCACACATGTCGTTTAGCGTTTATAGTCTTAGCCTTTATAATCTACTTTTGAAAAGAGTTTAGAAAAAATTTGTGCATCGCGATACCGTAATAATCGGAGTCAAAAGTTTTAGTGGGGTTGAATGATTGGGATTGTGGTTTAGTTTGGGAGTTTAGTTTTTAGTTTGGGTGGTGGTTTGGTTTGGTTTGGATGGGTAGTTTGGCTGTTAGGTTGTTTGGTTGTTTGGTTGTTGGTTCGTTTTGGTGCATGGGTTGCTCATGAAATTTTCGAAAACGTGGTATAATATGGGGAAGGAGATGGAGTGTATATTAATATCCATTTGAACTTAAATGGTAGTGTACTCTTAGCTTTTGGATGTTTAGAGGAGGTGTATGGGGAATAGGTGGTTTTAGAGGTGCTTGAGAGTTTTGGGGATGAGAAGATGTTTGTACGGTCAGTGTTGGGAGTTTAGGGAGTGTGAGTTGTGTGTGGTGGGGAAGTTTCGAATTGTATGAGTGCTGTATGAGTGATTTATGAATATTGTGTACATGTCATATTGTTTGGATACTGTAAACTATTGTGAATATTGCGAATAACGTACTACTATTCTATCAACGGTATAAAATTTCAAACATATTTTTGCTCTGAAAAGCGATGCTGATAATTTTGCAACCGCCCAAATAGGAAGTTGATATTGAAAGTTCAGTTTGATGGTTTGATGAGGGTGGATGGTTCGGAAAGAGTGAGAAGAGGTTTGAAAAAGTGGGGATACAAGGGAGATGGTGAGGGTGGTGGATGAAAAAGTGGAGGGCTGGGTTTGTTTTGGAGGCATATTTGCCTGAGCTGGCTTCACGTATTGTTGACTCTTAATCTGTGTGCGTTTGAAAGGGAGACCAACTAGTTCAACATGTGGTTTATTTGTAAGGTAGACAATTCATATTCCTGCCTCCTCCACTGCTCCATTCCCTCTTTCATTTTATACTTTTCATTCTCTGGTTTGGACGTTTATATTCAGACTCCACGCCTCTACACATTCAGTTGGTGCACTACCTAATAACTCACACTGAATGGACTGAGCCAACTAAACTTGATTCTTTTACCACTCACTCGTGAAGCGTATAAATTACAACTCATACACTCATATCAAGTACGAGTTACACAATAGTATAACTACATCTCATACATTAATTTCAACTATGTTATCGTTCAAATCAACTACATTCCTATCACCTACACCACTCACATTGGAGTTCTCATACATTCCTCACTCGTGCCGCGGTATACTTCAATAATCCTCGTGTATTCGTATCAGCTATATCTCACCCATTTCGTTGATTCGATTCGATACTCATTACAACTCATTACTTCGTGGAGTTCGTGGGTTTTTTCACCTACAAACCACTCCACTGCATGAAGTCCGTTTTGCCTACGACTCACTTGGTGAGTTCGTGTTCCTACATTTCCCACTTCGTGAGTTCGTCTTCCTACATCTCACTCCACTACGGAGTTCGTAGTCGTCGTCAACAACCTTCCCTAAACAAGAGGAAACCTAAAAATCAGTCCATAGACTAAAAACGTAAAACCCCTTCCTTTTTTTTGGATTTTCAATAATTTGCCAGACACCGTCTGCTCATAAAACATAACACGCCAACCCGCATCCACGTCCTCAAAGCTCTCCACAACAAAAATAAACAAAAAAAGATCTAGGAATACAATGGTGAAAAGTAAGCAATCGGAGAGCTTTTATGAATTACTGTGGGGCCGGCTTTGCAGGCTGTCCGTTGGGCGACGCTCCTGGCTGGCCGTTGGGCGGAGGCTGGCCCTGGTACTGCTGGTACTGTGGCGGGTACTGCTGGTAGCCGTGCCCATTCTGTCCGGGGTAGCCCTGTGGGGGATAGCCCTGTGGAGGGTAGCCCTGTGGAGGGTACTGGGGGTATCCCTGGCCAAAAGGTTGGTTGTGGGGTGGTGGTTGTACCTGTTGGGGTACCTGTTGGGGTTGTGGTTGTTGGGGTTGTTGGGATTGCTGAGTTTGCTGAGTTTGCTGAGATTGCTGAGACTGAGACTGAGACTGAGACTGGGTTTGCTGCTGCTGAGGTTGCTGTTGCTGCTGCTGCTGTGGTTGACCCTTATATTCATAACCAGTCTTCTTATGCACAGTCTCATTACCCTTGGGCAACTCGTCAATCTTAAAAGGTCTAGGAACCGCATCGTTGTTCTCCGCAACATACAAGTTCTTGTCGATGGTTGCTGGAATTGGCTTGATTTCTGTGCCCAACTCCTGTTCAATTCTGTACAACGAGTAGCGGTCGTCCCAGGACATCAAGTTGATGGCCAAACCCAAGTGTCCGAATCTACCGGAACGACCGATTCTGTGCAAGTAGGTTTCTGCGGTCTTGGGGAAGTCAAAGTTGATGACGACGTTGACTGCCTGGATGTCGATACCTCTTGTGAGCAAGTCTGAGCACACCAAGTTGCGCACCTTGCCCTGTCTGAACTCGTGGAAGACCTTGTTTCTGGCCTGCTGGGGCATTTTCGCGTGCGAGTAGTAGCACGAGTAGCCCAACTCGGTGATTTTCTTGGCCAACAACTCGACCCTGTTGGTGGAGTTGCAGAAGATGATGGACTGGTTGATCTGCAACTTGCTGAACAAGGTGTTCAAGCAGTGCAACTTCTGCTTTTCCTCGACGAACGCGTAGAACTGCGAGATACCGCGCAAGGTCAACTCGTCCATTAAGTTGATTTCGTACGGCTTTGTCAAGTGCTGCTCCATGAACGACTTCACGGTCAACGGGAACGTAGCCGAGAACAACAACGACTGTCTTACTGCCGGGAAGAAGGCCAATATCTGCTCGATGATGCCCCTGAACTCGCGCGAGAGCATTTTGTCGGCCTCGTCCATCACAAAGAGCGGACACTCGGACAAGTCCGCCACCTTTCTCAGCGCCAAGTCCAACACACGCCCGGGCGTGCCCACCAAGACGTGCACCGGGTCGTTCAACCGCAAAATGTCGTCCCTCAAGGACGTGCCTCCCGTGGTCACCATGCACTGGATGCCCAAGTGCTTGCCCAACGTTCTCACCACCTGCGACGTCTGGAGCGCCAACTCTCTCGTGGGCACCAAGATAAGCGCCTGGATCTTGTTGAGCTTGGGCTTCACCTGCTGCAACGACGGAATCACAAACGACGCCGTCTTGCCGGTCCCGTTCTTGGCCCTCGCTAATATATCTCTCCCGGCCAACGCCATGGGAATCGACTCCTCCTGGATGGGCGACGGCTTCTCGAACCCCGCCTCAAAAATCCCCATCAACAACTCCCTCTTCAAGTTGAAGTCCTCAAACGAGTGGCCCTTGGTCTTCAACACGTCGTCCGTCTGCGGACGCGTGTCCTTCTCCGGAATGCTCAACTGTGTTTTCCAGTCCGCCATACTCTTGCGTTTGCTAATTGTGTTGTTTCTGTCTTCTAATGGTTATTCAGCCGGACTAGTCATACGTTTGAACTAGAGTGTGTAGTGTCTAAGAACAGAGTGTAGTTTTGTTTGAGCAAAGGAAAATTTTGCTGGTGGTGGGCTGTGCACGACTGTTACCCGGATTGAAGTAGGGTGTGTAAGAGGTTGGTTTGGGAATATGTTGGTTTAACAATTGTGTGAGTGGAATGGTATACAGTTTGTGTGTTCAGGATGGTTTATGTGTATAGGGTTGTTTGCTGTATGGAATGGGCGTTTTAATGTTTGTTGTGTATGTAAAGTGAAATTTTGGGTGAAGAATTTCAATTTGGTGGCTGCAAATTTGGGTTTCCAAATAAGGAATGGTATTGGGTGAGTTGGAATGGTGAGTGAGAATACAAGGTTTTCAGATAAATGAGGATTAAATGACAACTCAAAGAATTGGAGTTTTTAAATGAGAGAGGAGTCATAAAGGTGTGAGAAGTGATTATCATATTGAGTATCTTATAATTTGTGAGCATCCTGTAACTAGTGAGTCATATAATGAGTATATTAAAAAGTGAATCCCATAAAGAGAATTTTGTAATAAGTGAGTTTTACAAGATGTGCGTATATATACTTGTGATTTTCGTGGCTATCTCCTAACAGATGAACTTCTATATAGAGGGACTCTATTCAAGGAATATTCCATATTCATGATCCATGTTTAAGGATATTCCGGAATCAAGAATATATACCCTTGATATTCCATATTGAAGTATCCACATCAATGATTCTTATTCAAGAAGATTACACACTCGAGGATTCCACACTCAAGACACTCAACACTCATGGATCCATACTCAATGGAATCCTGAAAAAAAAAACTAGTCTAATCGTGGAGCCCTTCAATTGATTCTGTCTGAAAACAATTACTCTCTTGTCGAAAAAATAGCCGTTCATATCATCACCAAATGTATAATGATAATCAATATCAGCGTTTATTGTCATTTAGATCACTAGTGATTGAGAAGAAATTAAATGGCTGCAAATTTAAAAAAACCTGATAATGATAGTCCTCAGACCAGCTTTATCATTAACACATTCTAAAAAAATTCTGCCTCTTACCACCGTTAAATTACCAGTAACTTTCACTTTATCGTTCATCCTTTATCTTTTATTTAAAATTTACATTTTAAATTCAAAATTTCATTAATTCTCTTCTATAAACTTCCTGTATACCTATTGTAAGACCAAATCAACTCTCTCGCTCGTTGAAATTATACCACCAACTCGCTTCGCTCGCTGGTGCTATACAATATCTTCACTCGCTGGCGCTATACAATATCATGATCCTCCCTACTAAGAAACTCAGCAAGCCTCTCATCAACCCCAACCTCCCCCATCTTCACCCTCATCTGCCCCATAATCTCACTCGTGGTAACATCACTCACAATCAACTTCCGCTCGTGCAACTCGCTCACCAGCAAATTAAACGGATACACACACGTCTCCAGCACACACGCAATAAGCAGAAGCGTCGGCTGGAGCAAGTGCTGCCTCATCGCACTACCGCAAATGGGGCATTGCATTTAGTTTTTCATACTGAAAATCGATTTTGCCTTCAATGAAACTTTCCCAGGAAACAGTGGAGAAACTCCAGCTGGACAGCTCGTGCATCCGCAACATCTGCATTCTCGCACATGTGGACCACGGAAAAACGTCGCTCAGCGATTCGCTTCTCGCCACCAATGGCATCATTTCGCAGCGCATGGCGGGCAAGGTGCGCTACTTGGACAGCCGCGAAGACGAGCAGCTCAGAGGAATCACCATGGAGGCGTCTGCGATCTCGCTCTACTTTCGTGTGATGCGCCGCAGCAAATCTAATCCATCTGAGACGGACGTCAGAGAACACTTGATCAACTTGATCGACTCGCCCGGCCATATTGACTTCTCGCTGGAAGTTTCAACATCGTCGCGGCTCTGTGACGGAGCTGTGGTCTTGGTTGATGTCGTCGAAGGTGTATGTTCGCAAACTGTAAATGTCTTGAGACAGTGCTGGGTCGACAACTTGAAGCCGTTGCTCGTGTTGAACAAGGTCGACAGGTTGATCTCCGACTGGCAGTTGTCGCCAGAAGAGGCGTACCAGCACCTCCAGCAGCTCGTGGAGCAGGTCAACTCGGTGTTGGGGCTGTTATTCGCCGGCGAAAGAATGCAGGACGACTTGGACTGGAGAGAAAGCGGGGCCACCACAGAATTCATAGAGAGAGACGACGAGGGCATCTATTTTGCGCCAGAAAAGAACAATGTGCTCTTTGCGCTGGCAGTGGACGGATGGGCCTTTTCCGTCAACACCTTTGCCAAGTTGTACCTGGCCAAGTTGGGTTTTCTGCAGCTGGTGTTGTCGAAAACGCTCTGGGGCGACTTCTACTTGGATATGAAGCAGAAGAAGATTGTTCCTGGGGGCAAGAAGAAGGCGTCGCTGCTGAAACCGCTCTTTGTTTCGCTCATTTTGGACCAGATATGGTCGGTTTACGACGCCTGCTTGCTTAACAGAGACCAGGAGAAGTTGGAGCGAATTGCCGGCAAGATCGGCGCAAAGTTGACGCAGCGTGATTTGAAGTCCCAGGACCACAAGCAGATACTAAACTTGGTGATGTCGCAGTGGATTCCTCTTAGCCATGCCATTTTGGGCAGTGTGATTGAGTATTTGCCTAGTCCTAAGGACGCGCAAAAGGACCGTATAGACAAGCTTTTGAACGAGGTGACTGATGGGCGCAACTTGCTTGATCCGAAGTTGGAGGAGGCTATACGTGCGTGCGATGCGTCGAATCCGGAAACCCAGACGGTTGCGTATGTTTCGAAAATGATCTCTGTGGCTGCGGCAGATATGCCCAAAGATAACCAGGGACAGGCTACGGAGGATGAAATACGAGAAAGGGGTAGAATTGCGAGAGAACTTGCAAGGAAGGCTTCAGAAGCGGTTTCGTCAACTGAAGACAGCAATGATTTTATAGTAAAACCCAAAAAAGATGCTTTTGAGTGGGAGTTTGAAGAAGAGGATTTTGAGGAGGAGGAGGAGGAAGAAGAAGAAGAAGGAGATCCCGAAACTTTGGTTGCCTTCACACGTATATACTCCGGATCTCTTTCGGTAGGGCAGAAAGTCACTGTTGTCGGACCGAAATACGACCCAGCCGTTCCCGTTGAAACCCAACCTGAACAAGTCACCACCGACATTGAAATCCAAGACTTGTTCTTGATCATGGGCAGGGAGTTTGTTAAGATGAAAACCGTACCAGCAGGAAATATAGTAGGAGTTGTTGGCTTGGGCGGTGCGGTCCTCAAAAACGCAACCATTTGCACCTATAACCCACCCTACATCAACTTTGCGTCAACCTCGACCTTGATCCACAACAAACCCATCATGAAGATTGCAGTCGAGCCAACCAACCTCTTGAAGTTGCCCAAGTTGGAGAAGGGACTTACGTTACTCGCAAACGCAGACCCAGTGTTGGAGTGGTATATCGACGATGACTCTGGTGAGATTATCATGTGTGTTGCTGGTGAGTTGCACTTGGAGCGTTGTTTGAAGGACTTGGAGGAGAGGTTTGCGAAGGGTTGTACTGTTACAGTTAAAGAACCGGTTATTCCATTCAGAGAAGGCTTGGCTGATTCCAGTGTGACGAGTGCGGTTGAGGAGCAGACGGTCACTGCTCCTGCTGGTGTGAATTTGGAGATTGAGGTTGCTCCGTTACCGTTGGAGGTTGTGCAATTTTTGATTGAAAATGAGGGTAGGATTGCGCAGGCAGTTGCATCGGATAGTGACGCGAAAACCCACGTCAAGCAAGGACTTTCGGCTGTTTTGGCGGAAACCAAGTTCAGCGGAGGATTTCAGACTCCAGATGACTTGGTAGACCATATAATTCAATTTGGACCCAAAAGAGTCGGGTCCAACATATTCGTTGAATTAAACAACGACTTTAGACACTTTTTCGAGTCGGAAATTGCAGCAACCGGATCACGGTTCGAGTACGAGGCGAGCGTGTTGAACGGGTTCCAGTTGGCGGTGAACGAGGGTCCCTTGGCCAACGAAGTCTTGCAGGGTGTGCTTGTCATGCTCAAATCCAGCACCCGTGAGGAAGACCTGACGGACGAGGACGCCAAGTTGGTGAACATCAGCGGCAGGGTCATCACGTACACGAGGCAGTTGATCCACAGGGCCTTCTTGGCGGCCACGCCGCGCTTGTTCCTCGCCATGTACACGTGCGACATCCAGGCCACGGCCGAGGTGTTGGGCCGGGTGTACGCTGTGGTGCAGAAGCGAGGCGGCACGATCATCAGCGAGGAAATGAAGGAGGGCACGCCGTTCTTCTCGATCGAGGCCAAGGTTCCGGTGACCGAGGCGTTTGGGTTTCTGGAGGAGATCCGCAAGAAGACGTCAGGCGCAGCGTCGCCGCAGTTGGTGTTTGCCGGGTTTGACATGCTTGACATCGATCCGTTCTGGGTGCCCAACACGGAGGAGGAGTTGGAGGAGTTGGGCGAGTTTGCTGAGAGAGAGAATGTTGCGAGGAGGTACATGAACAGTATTAGGCGGAGAAAGGGGTTATTTGTTGATGAGAAGGTTGTTCAAAATGCTGAGAAGCAGCGTACTTTGAAGAGGGGTTAATATTATAGATATTGTTTTTTGATATTGCAACATGTAGGGTTCATTTGACTTGATTTTTTGAAGATTTGTGATGATTTGAAAAATATATGATTTCATAAGTTTATCTTTGGGTTTCCATTGTGATTGCAAAATCATAAACCATACTATTGTGTTTTCGATGGTTTTCTATAATATTTCGTTAACAGTTTATTGTGATTTTCTTGCGCTTTTCTAGATTTATGATTTTCCATTTTCCTTATTCATAATAATTCTTTGATGGTCTTTTTAGATTTCTCGATCATTAGCATTTTAGTTGTGCTTTTTATATCATTTCTGAAACTCACTCTCAACTTTCCACATATTATGATCTCTTAACATTCTGGATTAATGATTTACTTATTCACTTTGCGTATCATTTTATATCTTTCATGGTTTTCTATGTAAAATCTTAATACATATCCATTATGCTTTTCTATCGTTTCTAAGATTCACTCACGTATTTCCATACTGCTGTGACTCTAAATCATTTCTGAGACATGTTATTCACCTTATTCTTTTCCATATTATCACGAACTTTTCATTTTCTTATAATCTTTCTAACTTTTTCCATTTTTATGCTTCTTAAACATTTTCCAAACATTAAGTATTCCATGGTAATCACGATTTCACCCAACCAACCTTGAACTAAAACGAACGCACTTAAAATTCAAAACCATATCCTACTTTTACATTCACCATCAAAACTAAGGACTGAAATCTATAGACTACAGTATTCATCCATATCTCGTTACTTGTTATCCAGTCTTACTCATTCTCTTATACTCTCATTCTCTACATATTCTAATTACTCTCTCTTTATTCTTTTATATTCTCTATATTCTCTTATATACTCTTTATATTCTCTTTAATTCTCTTATATTCACTTTAAGTCGCTTCATATTCACTCTACTCTATCTCAGTATTCAGTTTATATTCCCTACATATTCTTAGCTTTCAATTCTCTTTATTCTTTTCATTCACTTATATTCTCTTATATTCTCTTTCTTCTCTTATATCTCTTTGTATTCTCTTTATATTCTCTTTATTCTCTCATATTCTCTCAACTTCTTCTTATTCCGCATTCTCTCACCTCTTTATAACATCTCCGAAATCAAATCGTTCGCACAAAATTTTACCACTACATTCATGACCAAATGGGCACCGCCAAATCTGTAAAGAACACCGCAGCTGTGCCGCACCAGCTGCCGCACCAGCTGCCGCAACAGCCGCCGCCGCCCACACCCATACCGCCCGCCCTCGCGCCCGCCACACCGCCCTTCCCCCACCCGCCGCACACAGCGGCCGCCAGGCCAGCAGACCCAAAGCACCCACACCTAGACCCCAAAAAACTCTTCGAGCTCGTCAGCAAGAACTACGAGTCGTGGCTGCATGCCATGAGCAGACAATTCCAGGAGGAGGAGAACTTCCTGCCGTTCCCCAGCGACGACGCCCGCGACGACGACGACGACCCGCGCGCCGAAAACGACAGGGACGGCTTCAATTTGTCGCTCTTGGAGGCGCTCGAAAGAGCGTCGAACGAGTTCTCCGACAAAATCAACAGGTTGGACGACGACGCCGTGTTCAACGAGATCCAGAAGCAGATTAGCGTGAAACAGAGCAAAATGGCCCCGCCAGACGAGCCTGAAAGTGCAACTAGAGGAAGGAAAAAGGATGCTCTTAACGTGCTGCTACTCAAACAGAGCGAAATCGACTTCTTGCGCAACAAAATCACCCAGATGATCAACCTGAATGAGTTTACGCTAGGTGCGAAGGATAAAGCAAAGATGTATCCTGCGATGCCGATGCCTATGAGTATGCCACCAATGCCACCACTAGCACCAGCAAGACGTGAAGGTTTTTCCTTGTATGATACGCAAGACGAGGAAGGATTGCACGAGGGAAACACCGACATGTGCTATGAAGAGGAGGAAGAGGAAGATGAGGAAGATGATGCTGATATGAACCAGGACGACTACGACATTGAAGAAATTAACGGCGAGTCGCACTATCTGTACAACTATGTTCCGTCTGGGACGCACCACTTTGAAGTTGAGTTGAATGCTGCGCCGGAGTGCGACGAGCACGGGTTCAGTGGGTGCGACTGCCCCATGTACGAGCACACCACGCGAATGCACGAGGGGGGCGAGCACTTGGACGACGAGGGGCCGCTGTGCGAGTTCACGTTCGAGTACGACAGCACGGGCAAGTTGGTTCCGGTGTACAACAACGTGGAGGAGAAGTTGCGCATGATGAGCTTGCAGCAGGGCGGTCTCGACATCAAACTCCCTTCGATCAAAGAGTTGGGCGACAAAAAGAGCAAAAAGAAGAAGAAGAAGAAGAAGAGCAAGGAAAAGAGCGAGACTGCGCTTCCGGCGGGGGGGATTTTGTTGGGCAGCGGCAGCTGCTGCTTGTTCTGCGAGTACGAGACGGTGTTTGGGGCGAAGCCGCGGCAGATGATCAAGTGGTATGAGCAGAAGATGAGCAGGGACGCGCAGCGCAGAGAGGAGATCAAGAAGAAGTTGGCGAACGCGAAGCTGCGTGCGATCAAGAAGCAGCGCGAGATGAGGCAGAAACAGTTGGAGCGGCAGGAAGGTGACCATGAGCATGAGCATAGTCATGGTGAGCATGGGGATTATGGGGAACATGAGCATGGGCATACTCATTCTCACTAGCATAGAATAATAAACGTGACAAATGTGAGATCTTCTTTCGGTGTAATAAATATTGGGTATGATTTTATCAGTAAATGAAGGAATAGATGGTTGAGAATCTGCTTTCAGTATAAGTTTTAATGTGGGTATATTTACGTAAATAAAAGACAGTTGGTTGAGAATCTTCTTTTCACTGTAAAATTTATTAAGGATTGGTTCTATTATTGAAATGAATAAACAAATGGTTGATATTCTCCTTTTATACTGAAAGATTACTATGGGTATAGTTCATTGATAAATGAATGAACAGAAGATGGAGATTCTCCTTTTATACTGTAAAGATTAATATTGGTATATTTCATTATAAATTGATCAGGAGGTCGAGATTCTTCTTTACACTTTATACAATATCATAGGTATAATTCCACTAACATATATATGAACAGTGAACGAATGGTTGATCTCTTTACCTTTAAGATATAGACTATTTGTTTAAAATTAATATAAAATTATAAAATCTTAATAAGAAGAAGAAAAAAAAATCTTAATAAGATTTTTCATAGATATCATTCTACAGATTATTATGCAAAGTCCTAGCAATATTCATTCCTACATTAATAAATGAGTGATAAATGATAGAGATTCTTCTTCAGTTTTCACTGTAAGCAATCTTGTACTCATTTCTTGTAAAATTGATAGACTAGTGAACAAGTTGGTAGACCTTCTTTTACACTGTGAACTTCTGGGTGTAATATACTTGCATACCTATGAGTGAACAAATGGTGGAGAGTCTTCTTTTAGATTTAATTGATATAGACCTTGTGTGTGCACGGGGCTATATTACTGGTTCCGTGGTGGTCCTAAAGGACCACCAATGACCTTCAATCTAACAGGAATTAAACACGTAGTTTAATGAATGAGAGTGAAAAAATAGGTGGTTTGATCTTCTTTTAGCATCTGTGAACAATATCAAGGGCTTGTTATTGATCTCATTTCTACATAGATTAACAATCAGAGTGACGAGTATGAATAAGATATTCTGATAGAATGGTATTTTTAACCTCTTTAGATTGGGCACGGAAATACTCACAAATTATCATAACGAATGACAAGAGTGAGAAATTTTGGTAGAGATACTTTTGATCTCAATAGACTCAACTGTGAGCGAGCAATATCTTGAAGTCCTATTAATAACGAGCAACAGAGCAAGTAAGAATTTCAATCATTCTGCCTCACCAAGACCTAAACACTAGAACCATAAACCTTACTGTTTCATAACGCCCTTGAATTTTCCAAAACGGGTGCAAAATACATAACAATAGTCTCTTTGTTTTCACCGTGTATTCAGAATTCTGTCAGCTAGGCGATTGGTTGTCCATTTCAAATCCTCACTTATCTCCCATTTTTGGGTGCAAAATTTCGACCCCACACTCTTCAATTAAAAATCAAAATTTTCTGTTTCCTGTTCTGTTGTCTCTGCTGTTCTCTCTGTTCTATTTCTCCCTGTTCTCGTTCACTCCCCATTATCTATTTCCCTTTCATCTTTCACCCATTCTGTATTCTCCAGTCTCACCCTCCCCACACTCTCCATTAAAAACCACTCCCAAACACCCAAATCAAACCCTAATCTCCCAAGCACATGAATTCCCTCCTTCCTAACCAGACATAACCCTCCCTTCCCAACTCTAACCATCCCTTCACATGGCTCACATGACAGCAGCCTTTCTTTTACTCACGTGCACCACGTCACACTATCGTTTCCATACATTGTTGCACCCATTTTCTCGACTGAATATTCCGGGGTACAAGCCCCTATAGAGTCGAGTAAGCAATGGTCCCGAATTCCGATCATTCATATATATTTGTAAAGCACGAAAAACATTTGGAAGCACTTTGAAATCCCCCCATGTCCGCCACTCCTGTCCCCAGCACCCAGAACCCGCACACGTACCAGATCACGGCCGAGCAAATCAGCACGAATCCCAATAATCCGCTCAGCCAAGTTTTGCAGAGCGAGCACACACCACGGCTGGCCACCCCGATCCCGTTCCACGAGCAGTTGGGCGAGAATGTCACCTGGATCAACGACTGGTACTACTACGACAACGCCAGTGTGAAAGGCTGGGTCAAAACGAGCATTAACCATAAAGATAGCACTTCCTTGTACGAGGGAAGAGATGTGCTTGACTTGGCCAAGTGGACGTATAAGTAGTGTAATATAAGATGTTAAGGTTTTTGTAGGTGTGAGAATGGAAAGTGTGGTGATGATGGTGAGTAGAATGATGGTGAGTAGAATGATGGTGGGTAGAATGAGGTTGAGTTTGAAGTAAGTATGACGTGTGTGGTAAGTATAACTTTCATTTAAAGAGGCTGAACACTGAACTTTGAGGCCTCAATCTCTGGAAACTGCACTAAAAGTGCCTGAAACGATTACGATCTACATTTAACAAACTGCACATTATCACCCCAATGAAATTGCCATCGTTAATGAAATTTAGCGAAATGTTAAAGTGCTCTAACGACTGTCAACTCAGCGGTCATCACTGTCATTCAACTCACGTACTATCACAATATCTCTATCGCCATGTAAAAATTGTTTCTTGCTTTCAGTCAGTATAACTCCCTGTTGCGGGGTCTTTAGGTTTTGGTTGTGTAACCATGAGCCAATCTTTTTATTCATTCATTAAATTTATATTATTATACCATTAAATATACACTACCTTTCACATACTCATTATACATTACCCTTTACATTATTATACTCAATAAATATTCATTACTCTTTACATACTCATTAAATATACATTACCTTTACATACTCATTAAATATACATTACCTTTACATTGTCACTAAATATTCATTACTCTTTACATACTCATTAAATATACATTACTCTTTACATACTCATTAAATATTCATTACTCTTTACATACTCATTAAATATACATTACTCTTTACATACTCATTAAATATACATTACCTTTACATTGTCACTAAATATTCATTACTCTTTACATACTCATTAAATATACATTACCCTTTACATCATCATTAAATATACATACCTTTACATTGTCACTAAATATACATTACCTTTACATTATAATTAAATATACATTACCTTTACATTATTTTCATTATATATACATTACCCTTTACATTATCTATCATACACTGCCCTTGCATTTTACATTCATCAAATTTATATTACCTTTTGCGTCACACTCATTAATTTTACATTACCCTTACATTTTACCTTCATTGAATTTATATTGCATTACACTCATTAAATTTACTTTACCCTTTACATTTTTTCACCATTGAATGTACATTACCCTTTACATTACACTCATCAAAAAACACTACTCTTTTCATTACACTCATCAAAGAACACTACCATTACATTACACTCACCAAAAAAACACTACATTTACATTATTACACCATTAAATATACTTTACATACTCATCTAATATCCTTTACCCTTACTTACTCATCTATTATACATTACCCTTACACACTATCATCTACTATACAGTATAATACACCAAAGCTACTTCATTCCAATAAATGCAAAAGCATTCTTCGCAACAATGCATGCCTCCAACAACTGCTGCTGCTTATCAAAATCCCACACCTCTTCCTTCGGTAAACTGGTCACGTCCTTCCCGTCCTTCTCCATGTTCTGGAAACGACGCTTCAACTCTTGCAACCGCATCAACTCGTGCGGCGAGCCCACCCCCAGGTACACGATCACCACCGAGTTCTCGGGCAACGACTCGTAGATACGGTCAAGTCTGTCGCTGGTGCGCTTGTAGAGACAGGTGCGCTGCTCGTCCGTCAACCGGAAGTCAGCGTTGCTGACTTCCTCGGGCTGCTCGTAAAGCGTTCCGTTGTAGTGCTCCGGGTGCGCAGACCAGCGGAGATTGTACTCGAGCTCCTTCAAACACACCACGCTGAATCTGTGCTCGGAAGCATGCGCAAGAAACTGCTCCACCACATCGTCATCGTTACATTCGTGTATACGGGTCTCTTCCTCGGACTCAATCACCTTTTCTTGGTTGCCGAATTTGGCATATCCTACAAAAAGCGACTTGTGGTTGGCATTCACGCGCGCGAGTCGCTGGAACATGGGCACCTCGTTGAGATTGAGGCCGAAGCAGCCTCCCTCGACGATCTTCATCTTGACCAAGTCGAGGCACGCGGTGGCATCCTCGACGGACGAGTGGCCGTCGCCGCTGGCCTCGCCCTCCTGGATCGCACGATTGAGGTACTTTTGCGCGAGCCATTTCAACGACGGTTTCAGCGGAGGACCACGAGAGTGCTCGTACACAACGGAGGTGTCCACCACTTGGTCGTGCAAGATCTGCAACACCGTCAAATCAGACTCAAGTGAGTGCCCAATCATGATATCACTCGACAGTACAATTCCAAGAATTCGTTGCTGAATATCCTTCAAGGTGGTGGTGACCCCGCTCAACCTTTCCTCGGTGATCCCAGAGTACTTGGTGACATAATCAGTGATTTTCTCCTCTGGCTTCACAAACTCATCGAGAACAACCTCGCCAGTAAAATCAACCATCGACACACGAGTCAACACCTTCTTTGTATCGGCCATACAAAACTCACAATCAAGCGCAAAGATGTGCGATCCTTCGTGCTCAAAGTCATTGGTGGCCACCCACCCATCTTGGAGCATAGTCGGATACCTGTTTGTGCGGAGTTGTGTGGCGTCCAATAACAAGTCCTTGATGGTGATGCTGGTGTTAGCCAGCTTCTCCAACATGGCCCTCTTCTCCTTCTTGGAGAGCGGAATGGACGTGATCGCATGCAACGGCGCGCAAAACTGGTCCTTGGACCCAGGATACTGCGAAACCACCACCTGTGTAAAGTTGCCTAAGAATGGCACCTCCTCCGTATTGATTTTCTCTATAGGAACTATGAAATCAGAGACCTCACCCTCTTCCAACTGCAAACCGGCCGCCAAACAGAATACAACCTGGGGTACGTTTCGTGGGTGCGACACCTCTGCAAAGTTGGCCACCAGGCTGTTGTGCGCGCTGAACAAGGTTAACACAAAGTCCCTTATCTTCTTGAAGGCGATACGTTTCGCGTTTCTGCCCTGCTGGAAGGTGAGCTCGGGCACCCCTGCAGCCCTGAGCATCTTCTTCTTGTGGAGTTTGGTGGGGTGGTTGCCCGTACTTTCGCCGGAGCTGCTGCCCCCGCTCACCCCTGAGCCCACCGACTGCACGCTCGACCGTCTTCTCTTCATCTTGACCGGATCCGCCACGTCTTCCTCCTCCGTGAAAACGACCGCCTGCTCCCGGGCCAGGCCCGCGGACTGCAACATTCTTGCAACCTGGCGACGTGGGTCCTCCTTTTCAACGTCAATCGCACTAATCAGCAACCTTTCAGTGCTCTTGGACAACTCATTTGTAGCCATTCTTTATCTCATTGATATGGCATTGAATTTTTTTGAATTTTTGTTCAGCATCGAACATGTATGCAGGTTTTGATATCTGGGGAAGGCTGCAAATGGCATTTACAATTATGGGCAGAGATGTATGCTAGCAGATAGCAGTGATTAGCTTCAAGTTGTATCAGGAAGCATTTCTGTTACCATCATGAGGAATCATCTTGAGGAATTTTCAGACACCATCTTGAGAGTATCTTGGACTCTCAGCAGCTCATTAGTACGGCTAAGGTGCTCTTCCTCTGCTGACAATCAGGAAATCTTATGGGGTTATCTTTTAGAATACCGAGTTCGAAACCATGAATACAATCAAGGGAGGTTAAGGGATCAGATAACCAGGTCTAAACAGAGATCCCTAAAATGTGGGTATAGAGAACTAGAAGACCTGACAAAACTTCTGGCAATATGGCAAGAACTAGGGGAGCAACCAGGAGAGAGAGTTCTGAATGGGATTCTCCTGATATCTATCCAAGTTTGAAATGTTTTATCAAGCTCATTTAGGAATTGGGTGCAAATTTCGGTTGAAAAATGGGAATAGATGGGTTGCTATTATGGTGTATATATTTGCAAATTTTGGTATAGAGTCTTCGTTGCAAAAATGGGTGTAGATGTTTAGTTGCAAATATGGTCTAGATGTTTTGGTTGAAATTGTGAGTATATATATTTGACTGCAAATTAACGTGAAATTGTGTACAACTATTTCCAAATATTGGTATAGATGTTTGCAAATGTGGGTATAGGTATATCGGATGAAAAAATGTGTATAAATATGTATAGTTCAAAAACGGGTTTAGATTGCAAATATAGGTAGATGCTGGGTAAATGTGGTAGTTGATTAGACAACTTAACTATCTTGTATTGAACTAAAGAGCTAACTGCGCTGAGGCTATAAGACCTTTTATATAGGCCTTTTCCTACTCCAATTGGAGGGCCTATATCAGCTGTTGTTGACATATTTCTTCTTATTGGAAAGTGATAATGGTTCATATTGGAGTATAATACTTGCTCATATTGGGTTTTAATAGTAGTTCATACCTCGTATTAATATTAGCCACTTGATTAGTCGGCACGTAGTCCTTTAGCGACGCTGCAGTGGTCTATTAGGACCACCACGGAGCCTCAGTCTAACAGTAGACATTTCGCTGCAAATATAAGTGAAGTTAATTAAGCTGCAAAGACATATACTGCAAATAGGGTACAGGTATTTACGGTGCAAAATGGGTGTAAACTGAGTATTCGAGGTTTGGTCAGTGAAAGTATTGTTTAGGTTTGGAGTGTGATCCCGGGATATTTAGGTTTATATTCATATTTCGCACTTTGGTTGTTCTAACATATGAGTAGGCAGTTGAGTAGATTGTGATTTGAACAGAATATACCTCTGAGTTGTTGTTAGTCAATTTTGAAGTGTTGAATGCTGATTAATGATTGCGGATTTATTGAGTGTTAAATGTTGAGTGTTTGAGTTCTAGCCAGTATTCTTTCATATTTTTCACTAGCATGTTTTGAATAGTAGAATGTTTTGAGTTTTAGCATGCTTAAATAGAACCAGATTTGCACGCTAACGCACTCCTTTAACGCGCTCCTTAACACGCTATCACTTTAACACGCTGTTCCTTTAATGCGCTAACGCATTAACAGGCTATCATTTCAATACGCTAACGCATTAACACGCAAACAACTATTATAATACAACATCAACACTAACTCCTTGACATATTAAACACCAACAAAATACATTTTCACCAAAATTGTTATCTTCAACCACACTATCCCGCACATTCCAGTCTTGTTATTCCATCCAACCACTTAAACCTCAAAATATCATTCCACTTTTGTTATTCTAACTAACCCTCAATATATCATTGTACCCCAACAAACCCTTCTCTACCTCCCCCCTCTCCAAACCCTCCTCCTTCTTGCCTCTCATTCTCTCTAACAACACCGCCACATCCCCCCCCTCGAACGTCTCCTCATACAAACGGTTAAACTCCCTCATCTCGTCGTCCGTCTCCAAAAACCGCAAATTCTCCGCCTGCCGTATCACCAGGCGCGCGACAATCTGTATTTTCGACCACGAGTCCCACGCCACAGGGACGCTGAGCACCACCTGGAGCCCGTGCACGTCGCTGGCGCCTCCGTAGATGGGCTTGGCTGCCAGACTCTGCTGGTGCTGCGCCAAATTCGTCGCCACCTCCATCGCAGAATCGCCCGCCAACCCGTCCACGCCCGCCAACGCCACCACCAGCGCCCCGTGCTTGAACGACACGAACCGCAAGTACTGCTGGATGTGCAAGTTGCGTGCGCTGAGGTGGTCCGTGTCTAGCGCACTCGAATCCAACACAAATATCATGTTGAAGGCCACAGGCAAGTCGTTTTGGCCCACCGATAAAGGCACGTTTGCTTCCATTTGGGGTGTTCCTTGGATCTCGCTCAACACCTTGTGGTACTGTTCGTTGTATTTGGCCTTGTAGTGCTCTTTTCTCTGCTCAAAGCGGCGAAGGAACCTCAAGAGCGAGAACAATTCATCAAACGTGCTGAAAACTGGAATCACCGTGATTTCTTTGTTTGGTTTGGCAAACACCGTTTCGATGTACGCGTAGAAGGATGTGGGGTTGGTGATGATGTAGATGTCTGAGGTTTCAGACTGGAGGAACTTGATTGACAGCTGGTCTCCGGATAGGAGCACGAGAACTATGTTTCTCAAGGGCGATTGAGGTGAAAACATGTTAGTGAATATTGAAAATTCCTGATTTGTAAATGTTTTTGTGAGAATTCCGAGATATAGTATGGAGGTGAAAAGTGGTGAACTAGATTAAAGGAGATGGAAAGAGATGGAAAGACTGTATTTATAGAGAAATGACAGGGAGAATGAAAAGAGAATGAAAAGAGAGGTGAAAGGAGAGATGAAAAGAGAACTGGAAAGAGAGATGAAAAGAGAGGTGAAAGGAGATATGAAAGTAGATGAAAGAAAAATGAGATGTAAGAATGAAGAAAAGGAAAAGAGAGGTGAAAAGATGTATTCACATATTTTACTAGATCAAGAATATAGTTGAAACACAAGACACCCACACCCTTGAACCCCTGTCTAAAGGTACTTCAAGTATAGTTTATGCATAAATTGATACTTTATCAGCCACCTAAGGGGACCAAAAGGCACGTTTGGACACGGAATGGCACATGTTTTGATATTGGCTGCAAATTTTATTTTTGGTAAGCGAAGGAGCTGTAAGAACTCCACTGTGTCCCTTCAAACGTCACGTAAACCACGCATGGCGTGTCCACCGCCACTTCAGCTGAAGTGGTGCCCTTTTTGCAGAGTATATGTGCATCAGCACCTGATTGAAATGCGTTCCATTGTTCATGAAAAGTCAAACATATAATTCCGGCTTGTGGTTTTGACTTCAAGTCACTTTCTATTCAGAGTGGTAGTTTGCAGTGTGCATCAATGTCAGTCATTTTCAGTCTCTATTGTCAAAGTTAGTCAAAATCTTCAATTTCATCAATAGCTAGTCTCTATCTTCAAAAATAAAATAGTTAGTGCTCTATCACCAGTATCCGGTGCTCCACATGTATCAGTACTCTATATGCTTGAGTACTCCCAGTACTCCAAAGCAGACTTCACTTAAAAAACTCACATACTCAAAAAACTATTTTCTTCAAAATGGAAGGGACAAAACAAGACACCAATAATTGGTCTCCTAAATCTGAATTAAATTCCTAATTTTCCAGTGCAACTCATTTCCTGAATCTTCTTCCCCTGGGTTGCCCAAATTATTGGAATGGGGACCAGTCCTCTCCATTTTATCCCTAGATCTGGCTTGACATTTTGTAGATCTGAAATACCTTAATTGTCCCCAAAAGCTTGGCATACAGCGCAACCGGAGAGTACAAGACCTCCAGGCTGACCCCAATCTAAAGAACGGCTTTCACTTTCATGAAAGCGCATTTTTATGCTAATTGACGTATATTGGCTACGTGAAACCAAGCCAAGACACAAGAAATAAGTCAAGAATTAGTACTTTGCTAACTTGGCTTTATTTTACAGTCAATAAGTGACATATTAATGGGAGGAGTAGATTTCATATGCTGTCGTTGAGTCTAACGTGGGGTGTACTAAGAATTTGCTAATATGAAGTTTCCATAGTGAGAAAATTGGTTTGGAACAAACTTTTGAGCTTAATCATCCTGATGTTATATTATCGTGAAGAAAGAAGTACTTTCTTTCTAGTTCATTGTATTTAAACTACCACTAGGAATGTGTGACCGTTGAAGTGAACTTTTCATTGTGGGTTGCCACTTGAATACAACTTAGATCAATTAAGCTAATTACAACCCCATCGAAATGCAACAAGAAATTATAATTAGTACTCTTGTCAACCTACTAGATGGATCTTGCACATTACTGTTAGAATATCTTACCGTTGATTGTATAAAAGGATTCACAATCAACAACAATTTGCATGCGTTTTGTCTACTCCTTCTGGTGGCTGCAAATTTTTCGCATGCACAACCATGAAAACAAGATGAGGCAGGTGAAACGGCGATCTTGCAGCCACATTTCCACGAATTTGCAAGGATGAGGTGAGAAAGGTGTGAGATCGAGGTGAGCATTCTCGAAAATCCGTTCTCCAAAAGATGCCTAATACATTCTCACATTCCTCTCCTCAGATGCCTTGGGCACCGAAGAGTCATTAGCTGAGATGCCTCGGGGTAAAAAGGAGCTCATCGGTTTCCGCTCCCATTCCCAGCCTGTCACAATCCGGAACAACCGTTATTGGTCAAGCCACAATGTTAAGTCTAATTTTGGTTGAATTCTTATTGTTGGAATGTATTCATTGGAATGAAGTTGATTGTGCGACCCTCGCTAAAAGACTTCTCATAAACTTAATTTGAAACCCTAGTCACTTCAATTCTTCTTAGCCGAGTAGACCTCACTGATGAGCATTAGGTTTATCCGAAAGCACAAAGATCTCATTCCAAAGTCAATCTCGAATTCTCGAAGAAATCCGTAATTACAAAGACCTTAAAACGTGTCTACTAATTAGTACAGACTGCTCACCCATGTTTTAATTTTCATGTCACGGCACCAACCCCTCATGAAACCTCGTAACCTACTTCGTAACTCATCTACTTGGTAACTCAGGTACTTGTAACATTTAGCGTATTGTAACCTATGGTAACTACCTGGTAACTCATGCTTTAACATTTAGCCCATCGTAACTACCTGGTAACTCATGCTTGTAGCTACCTGGTAACTCATGCTTTAACATTTAGCCCATCGTAACTACCTGGTAACTCACGCTTGTATCGTTTAGCCCATCGTAACTACCTGGTGACTCATGCTTTTAACATTTAGCATTCTGTAACTACCTGGTAAATCAGGTACCTGGTAACCTCTGAAACTCAGCAATTTTAGAATATCAACTTTAGAAGTGTAACTTTAGAATTGGCAACTCTACTCGCAATTCCAGTATTTTGCACTTCGCAACTCCCACCTCCACATCCTCCAAAAAGAACCAAATGGTTGCAAATCACCTGCAGGTCCGATGCCGTCCTCACAAGGACCCGTACCTCTAACTGCACTTTAAATGTTAAGTTATAATTAACCCTCCACCTTAGCTCCCAAACCGCCTTGGGATTAAGGTTGACGTTTTTGTCCTACTGACAATTCGAACATGAAACCTAAAGCTTGATAGCTACATATTTTAGTGTCGATTTGGCAGCAGCCTGTGTGAGATGATGGGGTACTTATCGAGAGGTAGATACAAGTATAGCACAAGCAGCACAAGATGTTTTTCCGATTAAACTAGATTTTCAAGTTTGGGAAACTTGATTTTCAAGTGCTGAAAGTTCAATCGATCTCTAATAGTCCTAACATAAGGTGACATTCATCCTCTAAATTACCCATAACAGTAAAGTATTAACGAACATTTAAACTTCTTCTGGCCAACCCTTACTCCTTCCCCATACTAGCAATAATTCGTTGTGCATATCACAGAGATTGTTAGCAAGAGGTTAGGAACAAACCTTGAAACGTTCAACTAAGTTTAGGTTTGTTTCAGATGGGGATCTTGAGCAGGAGCGGTCAGGGCACTCGATAAAGGTACAGAGTTAGGCACCGAAAAAGAGTGTAAATAAAGAATCAGGGACTCGATTATGGGAAATTCAGAGGAGCTTCGAACAGGGCACTACAAAAGTCGCCGAGGCGTTGCGCTAAGTCTTACCATTCACGGTATTTTTTGGGTCGTCACTCCTCCCATGGCTAAGCGAAAACTGCAAGTCGATCTCCATCAGTATCAAAAAGATAAAATCCCAGCACAAAAAAGACAATAGAAATTCACAATGTAGAAGCACAATCCATCCAACAATGCCCTCCCCATTCAACCTTTGTAGTAGCAGATGCTCAGTAGAGAATACCGATAGAGAAAAAATAGCACCCCCTCATTCACGCGACGAGTAAATTACGTGAGCCATGTGGGTGAATTTGCCGTGGCAGCGTTAGTACGAGCCACAGCGCTTTGTGCGCCGGTGTCGCTACGCACATGTGCCGCATTCCAGGCCAGCGGCGCTCGGCGGCGGCGCGGAAAATCGCGAGGAACACACCCATGCACATAGCGGGTGCTGCTCACACGTCTGGTGGAACCACGCCGGGCGCACCCAGAATCGCTCACACAGGCACGCGGGCGCCTCCTACTAAACATCAGCTGGGCACTGCGACGCAGTTTTGGCACTCTGCGTGGTAATATTTCATTTTTCCCAAACCGTCCGCTGCACCGGGAGGAGGAGTCGCCCTTCTGGGGCAAATGCCCAAGCAAAAGCAAACCCAAGTAGCGAGCATTTTTGGAAAAATGCATCCTTCTGTGTACAGGCTATTGTCTGCGGACAACAAAACGGTTTGAGGTATAGGTTTTGTTAAATGTTAAGGTTTTGTGTTGGAGGACTGATGAAGGAGGGAGATGAAGGAGAGGAACGAAAATGGGAGGGACGTGAAAAGGATAAGACGATAAATGAAAGGATAAGACGAGATAAAATGGATAAGACAAAACAAATCAGTTGCGATGAAAGGTGTAGAGATACATTAACCTCCCCCAAAACGCACATCCTCCTCCTCCCAAATTCATCTCTACAGCCTTTTGCGAGGAAAAAATATTTCACGGCGCTTTTAGTATATATACCCATGAGTTTCTCTCATCGACAAATTTTGAACAAAGGCCGCAAGCATGGAAAAGTCTGAAAAGTTGGATACGTCAGTCCAGTCGGATGCCTTTAGCTACAGAAACGGGTCGCTGCCCCGCACATCGGACCGCCAGAGCGGGTCGCGCCTCTCGCGCGAGTCGCACCACTCTGACGAGTCCTCCTTGTACACGTACGAGACCATCAAGGAGGGCACCGCCTTTTCGCGTTTCGTCGACTCGTTCAAGCCCATCGACTTGGAAGACGAGGGTATCGACACCACCGGTATGACGGAGGCAGAAAAGTCCATTTTGGCGCTGGCTAGACACCCCTTGGCCAGACGCTTGAAGCTGAGACACTTGCAGATGATTGCCATTGGTGGTTCCATCGGTACTGGTTTGTTTGTCGGATCCGGTTACGCTTTGGCGTCCGGTGGTCCTGCTTCTGTCTTGATTGGCTACTTGTTGATTGGTTACCTGATGTTGTGTGTTGTTAACGCTCTTGGTGAGATGTCTGTGCAGTTTCCAGTGTCCGGTTCCTTCAACGCCTTCTTTTCCCGTTTCATTGATCCTTCCTTTGGGTACACCTTGGGTATTCTCTACGCGGTATCGTGGTTGGTTTCGTTGCCATCCGAGTTGATTGCGTGTGCCATGACGGTGCAGTACTGGAACTCGTCCATTAATCCTGCCGTGTGGGTCGCCATCTTCTACGTGGTGATTGTGCTGATCAACTTTTTCGGTGTCAAGGGTTACGGTGAGGCCGAGTTTGTTCTCTCGTTCATCAAGGTGATTGCCGTGATCGGTTTCCTTATTCTTGGTGTCTGCATCATTTGTGGTGTCGGCAACCAAGGTTACATTGGTGGAAAGTACTGGCACAACCCCGGTGCGTTCAACCACGGCTTCAAGGGTGTGTGTTCGGTGTTCATTTCCGCCGCGTTCTCGTTCGGTGGTATTGAATTGGTGGCCTTGGCCGCTGCTGAAACCCAGAACCCTAGAAAGTCCTTGCCAAAGGCCACCAAGCAGGTTTTCTGGAGAGTCACCATCTTCTACGTCTTGACTGCTATCATCATTGGCTGCTTGGTGCCATACACCAACGACCAGTTGTTGAACGGTGCCTCTTCTGAGGACATCACCGCCTCTCCTTTCGTCATTGCCATCCAGCTTGGTGGAATCAAGGTGGTCCCACACATTATGAACGCCGTCATCTTGGTTGCTGTCGTTTCCGTCGGTAACTCGTCCGTCTACGGTTGCTCGCGTACCTTGGCGTCCTTGGCCGTCCAGGGCTTGATCCCATCCATCTTTGGCTACATTGACAGAGCAGGCAGACCAATGGTGGCCATTCTCTTCACCAACTTGTTTGGTCTCTTGGGTTTCCTTGTCATTTCCGAGAAGCAGAGCACTGTGTTCACGTGGTTCTTCTCCATCTGCTCGCTTTCCTCCTTCTTCACCTGGGGCATGATCTGTGTGACCCACTTGAGATGGAGATGGGCCTTGCACGCCCAGGGCAGATCCTTGGACGAGGTCATCTTCCCCTCGCCCTTGGGTGTCTTTGGCTCCTACAGTGGTGTGGCCATCTTGACCTTTGTCGTTGGCGGAGAGATCTGGGTGTCCATCTGGCCGATCGGCTCGCCTGCCGACGTTGTCACCTTCTGGCAGAACTGTTTGTCCTTGCCGTTGTTGATCATCATGATTGTCGGCCACAAGACCTACCGTGGATCCTGGAAGCAGCCAATCGTCAAGTTGACTGACATTGACTTGGACACTGGTAGAAGAGACATTGATGTTGAGCTTTTGAAGCAGGAGATTGCTGATGAGAGGGAGGCCATGAGCCAGAAGCCTTTCTATTTCAAATTGTATAACATTTTCTGCTGAGCAGATATTAATAGATATTATCGTAATTGTGCTCGTTGAGATGGGTAGAGGATTTTTGGGAGTAGAGGTGGTTGAAATGGGTGAGAGTAAATGGGTTGATTGTGTGTAAAAACTGAGGGTTGTTCTTGAGAACAATAAAAACTGAGAGTAAAAAATGAGTAAAAATTGAGGGTGTTGTAAAATTTGCTGTCGCTCGTGAAATTGACGGCTGAGAAATCTGATGTAAAGACGCAGAGACAGATTCACCTTAACGGTGGGTGTGATGAGGCAGAAGTTGACGAAAAGTTGACGGCTGAAGCAGTGTGAAATTGACGGCTGGGTGTGATGAAGCAGTGGAAGCAGAAAAAGTTGTGGGCGTTCACGAACTTGCAATTTACGGTGGGTGTTCTTTTAGCAGAATCCTCAATTTCAGGCCCAATTTCATTCCCAATTTCAGCACCAATCAAAACACAATCTTTCCTCACAACTTTAACGACCCATCTTTCAAGTGTCAACCATTCAGTCAACCTTACGTATATTTTAAGACCACCAACCTATTACCACCACCTATTGTTAAATACCTCCCTTTACATATCCATTCCACACATATTGTTCAAGTTAAACCTTTTACATTCTACATTGTTAACGTGGCCACCCTTAAATTCTAATCACTATTGAAGGGAGTCCAAATAACACTAAACAGAAGGCATACCATCCACCCAAAATAACTCAATCTTTCTGCCATTCACTCACATACCTTTGTTTTGCACCCGTAAACGAAACTCCCTCCGTATTCATCCTTACATTTATTCATGTCGCTAAAATATCGAACAAATCTAATTGTCCCACCTTCGTCTACACGTACAATAGCACCCATCGTTCACGCTCGATTCCTCGCCTTCTTTCTACATTCTCTCGTCTCATATTTATTCGTGTAGGCTGCAAAGCCCCTAAAACGTGTCTAGCTTTCATTATTCACCACCTTGATCTTTATATCATTATTTGTATCTCATCTAGATCTCAAATCTAGTTTTTGCTTTGTATCTCAATCTAATAACAACCCAATCTAGATACCTAAACCACCCAATCTAGATATATCTAACCTCATCTAATACCTACCCTCATTGCTCTTACTCATAATCTTCAACTCACCGTACTTCTTGTCCGAGTTGACGTATATCTTCTTGATGGACAGGTTTTTGTAGTACGAGGTGAACATGTACGCGGCACCAAGACCGTAGGCCAATCCGCCGATTGCAAGTGCTGTGTTTGGTTTAATCATAGTGGAATATACTGGTTGTGTTTGTTGCTTTGTCGCTTGTGTGGTGTTACTTTACAGTGTCTTTCCCAGCTTTAAATACTCTTCGCAGCCAGTGGTGTGATTTTTTGTGGAGTGATCTGGTGGAATGATCTGGTGGAGTGATAGTGGTGTTCTCGAATGATTTCGTCGAACGATTGAGAGTCTAATGATGGTGTGATTTGGGAATATGGCTACTTCGTAATTGGTTGATGTGAGCCCGCTCCTTGCCGTGGGTTTCACTTAGTTTATGTGATGGAGTTTCATAATATGTGAGAGAAAGTTTAACCTTTTAATGACTGTGTTTTAATAACTGTTGTCATTTTATTATTGTATTTATCTTTAGAATGTTGTCTTTTAATGATTATCTTCGGTTGATTGTGATTCTCTTTCATTGACTGTAATTATTATTGTGTTTAACCTTTATTGAATGCATTGTACTAATATAGTATAGTAATGAGACTTGCCAGATGAAACTCAAGTCCTAAAATGTAGAGTGGCTGCAAAAATACGATTTTCATTTTTATCGTTCTATTATTTTCGATAGCACCGTCTTTAATGTCTGCTTTAACGGTTGGTCCAAAGAATAGCATACATTTCTATAAACAGCCTTAGGGCATTATTTTTCCATCTAGCTCAAAATGAGCACCGTTTTGTATTCCATGATTTGATGGGCCATACCGTGTAGGCTTCTGTTTGGTTTGTCCTGGCCGTTGTTGTTATGAATATTTGTGTTTATTAGGTGAGTTTAGTGGGAAGGTGGAGTGTTTGGTGGTCGGTTGGTGGAGTTGATCAGATTTGTTGAGTCAGCATTGAATGTCCAGATTTGCGTAATCTGTTTTTTTGAGCAGTTTTGGCGTGAGTTTATAGTCTGTAAAGCACAGACAAAGTGACTACAGTGTGAGCGATATTGACTTACTCGGTTTCCAACTTTAAGAAATGGGATTGTCATTTTATATCAGTCGCAGATTGATTGAGCGTGAAAGAAAGTTAATGCATTCATTTGGGGATCACAGTCTGTTTACACTCAATTCCAGTTAATTTCACTTCAGTATGAGTTCAATCTTATTCCACTCTCTCCACTCTCTCAGTAATTTCACTCCATCTCAGTTAATTTCTTTCCTTCTGACTCTTTTCTCACTCCATTCACATCAATATCTCTTCAATTTTATTCAATCTCAGTTGATTTCACTGCATATCACTCAATCTGACTCGCTTTCACTCCCATCTTTCCTCAATATCTTTTCAAATTCGCTCATTATCGCATTGTCTCATTCATTATCTTATTCTTTCAATTTCTCCATACCTCACTCATTATCTCATTATCTCAATATCTCACTCGAAATCTCACCATATCGCTCACTGTCTCATTATCTCAATATCTCACTCATTCACCGTCTGACTTACTTATTCACCCATTGACTCACTCACTCACGAGCTCCGCTCGTGAACTCGTGAGTGCGTCAATACATACGAACCCCCTCCCCCACCGCCAACATCGGAAGAAACTGTCCAACAATCAACATCGGCAAATCAAACAAATCCCGCTTCACCGTCCACACACAACAAAACTCAATATGGTCCTCCCCCCCACTCGTCGGCACCAGCCCAACCACCAGCAGGTTCTTCACCAACTTGCACCGCGTCACAATCGACGAATGCAAATTCCCCACCGCAACTGACTTGAAAAGCCGATAGTACGTAATAATAGACTCATCGTCATACATAAGCTCAACAATAAACGTCCGCTTCAGCAAAATGTCCCCCAAGTTATACCCCAATATCGACAACAAATCATCCGTGATCGACACAATCTCACCCGTCCGCCGCCATATAATCGTCGGCGACGAGTTGAGCTGCGATAGCCTCTCGTAGTCAATCAAACACCGCTGGAAGCACATCTCCAAAAACTGCAAGTCAAACGGTTTGAGAAGCGACTTGTGTGCGGATATAAACGTAGGCCTATAACTCGCAATCAACTTGAGGATAATAAGCAAGTTCTTCCGTTTTTGCAGCTTTTCAGTCGGAGGGAGGTCGTTGCCCAGGAACCGTTTTTTGAGGAACGTGGTGAGCGAATGGTACAGCTGTGGGTAGTCAAAGTTCACAATGTTGTTGGAGTAGATATCCTGCACTGTCTGGTAAATATGGTGTGCAATCAACGGAGAAACGTACTCGTTGTTATCCTCGTTCTCGTACCCAAGCGAAATAAACGGTCTTGACGAGCTGGAGGTATGCTTGCGGTGCTTGGTGTGTATTGCTGGTGGACTTTGAGTGGTATGTCGCCCCATATCACTGGCACTGGTGTTCAGAGGCAGCGGCAGCGACGGTTTCAGCTGGAGGAGAATGTCCCCCAACATCAAGTACTCCTGGTTCAAGTACGCCAGGCTGAAGTTGTGCGGGAGCAGCAGCTGTTGCTGCTGCAGTTGCTGCTGCAGTTGCTGCTGCTGGATTGGTTCTGGTGTTGGAAACATGTTTTGCTGTGGGTAGAGGAGCCTGCTTAGCACGTCGTTGGTGGTGTTGAGCATTTTGCTAGCGGTGTTATCGTAGGTGGTGTTGTTGTGGGTGTGTGTGTTGTTGTCGTGAGAATGGGCAGTGTTATCGTGGGACACACTTTCATGCGCGGTAATCTCGTTAGCGACGCCATCGGTGAAGATGGAGTCGCGCATCAAGTGGTCCCCAAACAGGTGTTGCTCCAGCTTGACTGTGGGGTCGGGCGACATCGCCGTCTGCGACATGTCGCTGAGCGCGACTTCGCTGTCGTCGTTTTCGTTTGTCGAGTTTGTCGACGCGTCCGCGCTGCTCTGCTTCATGTACTTGGCGCGCTTGCGGACCACGTCCGTGCACTCACCGCCAATGTTGCGCTTGACACAGTTCTTGCACGGGCGGTCGTGCGAGCACTGCAAGTGTTTGGCGTGGCAGAAGGTGCACGCGCGTGCGGTCGGCTTGCGGTTGAGGCGCTCTGCGGCCAGAAGTTTCTTGGTCATCCTGGCTCATCGAGGTGTCTGCTAGGGCTGCCCTCGTCTTTTGTATTTTTTCAGCTATGGGGGGCCCGGAAGATCACGGGGGCACAATCCAGACCTTTTTTGCTATGGCGACAAACGGCTCTGCACTTTGTTGATTTTTCCTGCCCCTCCGCCCGGGTGTTGCAGGAAGTACCCCAGACATTTGGGTGGAGGTGGGTGGAGGTGCCTAGCTGGAGGTGCTTATCTGAAGGTACTTAGTTGGAGGTGTCCATTCAATAGGCGAACACCATGGGTGGGGCTGATAAACGCAGTGGGGTTGTAGTGGGTGCGAGGCTGTTTTCGTTTGTGTTGTATTGTTTAAAAGTGCTAGATGGTACTTTGGTGTGCTTTGTCCGACTTGGAAAAATACGTGTAATATTTCTGTGCGGATGAAATGGTTGGGCTGGTTTGGTCTGGGTAAATACGGACTTGGGTGTATGTTGGGGAGATGTAGATGTTCAGAGATGAGGATGGTGGAGGTGATAAAGCGAGTTGTTTTTGGAGTTGAAGGATTCATTTTGGGTTGAGATGTTAAATGGTAGGTAGGGCTGAGTTTTATCGTATTAATTGTTTAAATGGTAGGTTTGGCTGAGTTTTATCGTATTAATTGGTTCCGCGATTGCCCTGCAAATCCGATCTTGAAGTGAATAGAATCTTGAACTACATAGTACAATAGTTATCGTACAATAAGAATTCTTTTAGCACAATACTTCATGTTTGTTCAGCAGATCGTTGTAGATGAGATTTACTGATACAAAAATGTTTATTGAGGGAGATGTTGTGATTTACTCATGGACGGAAAGTTCTAGTTGTAGACCTTCTTTCTGTGCCTATTTGTCTGTCCCTTCAAGATATCTATTTGCAGCCATTTAGTAGCTGTTTGCAGCAATGTACACAAAAGCTATCAAGAGTCATCCTCTAGAGTGAGATTGTTCATTTGCCTGGTAATACCTGGGAGCTACTACTTACTCTTAGATTGTAGAGAATGAAGTAAAAATCATACATATCTGTTTTTGAATGAGTTTTCTATTTGAGAAGCCCCATTTAGTTTTTTGTGGGGATTGCCTGGTTAGAGATCTTTATTTTCTTCTATTAAACTTACGAACTAAGGAGAGGATTTACGGCCCATTAAATATGCAATTCACTATTATCTTGGTAAGAGATTCCCCATTCTCATGGAGTGGCTTGATAGTATATCTTGTCGTGGTGAAAGTGGTTACTTCTTGTCCACTCCCGGTTCCTTTATTACAAGTCTTCAACGTCGCTGTGGTGGTCTTTTAGGTCCACAGGCTCCCCCACATCTCAATTTTTTGACATTATTTATGAATCTCGGAGAGAAAAGGCAATCTTGGAAAATAACTATTAAGTCGATGTGCAGAAACAACTAATAGACGTTGGAACATAAACTTTAAGGATATAACAGTAACTGTTCTTGAATGTTCAAAATTGGCCTTTCTTCAGTGGAATTTATTAGGTGATTTCAAATTTAGCTTTATCGTGCCTCTGAAACCTTCCGTGGGAATGAACTTGGTCCTATCTCACAGCATTGAATCATTGAATGCTGCGAACGTATGGAAATGTCGGTTTTGGCGAGTTCCATAACCTCTTCCTTCTAAATTCAGGATATGCTAGAAAGGCTCAGAGAATGTTTACCAGAAGAGTGTTGGTCAGCAAAACCAGAAGACAGTCAGAAAAATCACAAGACTCAAAATGTTCAAATAGGAGAACATTCAACCAGAATGCCCAAACAGAAGAATTAGTATGCCCCACAAGAAGAACGTAAAGTCGATTGCTCAGGAGCAAAATTGGAACAAACCTTAAACGCCTTTTGCACCACCTGAAATTGTCCCGGAGTAAAAGTCTAAACGGAGTGGAGTTCGGAGTTGGGATCGGCATTTTAACCGATAGGCTCAGCTGGGTGGCAGGTGAAACGTAATGTCGGAACGAGTCCCTATCTCACCAATGGGGAGTGAACTGTTGGAAAGTTTCGGGTGGTCTAAAAGGTTAATTCGTGTTCACGTAAAGGGGATACTAGAGAGAATATGTTTACTAACTACTCCGCTCAACACACTTGCATGATTTGAATGTACATTTCAGCGTGTGGAGTACCCCGAAATCAACGGTGTCTATCGTGCGTTGTAGGACATATCAGGAAATTTGCAACCTGAAGTAAAGTAACCATGTTTTGAGATAAAGCTAACAAATCTTTCAATTTCGAGTTCTTCCAGGATCAAGATCTGCAGGGGTGGATTGAGGTTTCTATCTTTAATCTACAATCTACCATTTGGACTTGTAGTTTGCCTGTGGTGAGATAGTTGGTGCGTAAACCTCAGCTTCACAAGAATCAAGAAGGCAAGGTGAGCAAAATCGTAGTGGACAAAGAGTGGAAGTGAGCTCTCTTAACTGTTAAACTCACAAAGAGAGAATCGAAGAGGGTAGCGAGGAAAAGCTTTTTGTTTGTAATTCGCTTAGCAGCTGAGCCATATCGATGATATTTTTGAGTATTTCATTCAGGGGAACTGAGTGAAGAGAAATTGAGTGAAGAGAAAATGAAGTGAGTTGGAATTGAAACTGAATAATTCGATTTCAAAAGAATGATAATTCGAGAGATGATGGTGACAATTTCGATTGAAAAGATTATAATGACAATTTCGTTCATGAGAAACTGAATGATGACTTAAGTTCAAGAGAAACTGATTGAAACTCAAATTCAAGAGAAACTGAAACTCCAGTTCAAATGATAATGACAATTTCCATTCAAGAGTATCAGAGTAATGACTTCATTCCAAGAGAAACTGAATGAGAGTGCCAATTCAAGAACAACTGAGTGATAACTTCATTTCCAGAGAAACGGATTGAAAAGACCAATTCAAGAGAAACTGAATGAAAACACCAATACATGAGAAACTGAATGAAAATACCAACACATGAGAAACTGAATGAAAACACCTCTCTCATGAGAAACTGAATAAAATCCAATTCAAATGATACTGAAAACTCAATCCAAGAGACACAGAATGATCATCCAATGAAGCGAACTCACTCAAAAAAAACGATACACCCCCAATCATTTCCCCAATCAGCCTTTGAGAAGTCATCATGACTCCACGATTTAAGAACGTTGCACCGTGCACGGCGTGGTAAAAAAAATAACCGTACCTATGGCAGTGCCAACTACAATCTCTATTTCCTCACACACTCAGAGAATTGAAGATTAGCAACAATTAAAGTTAAAAGTGCTGACATGACCAAGAATACAGCCTTTGTCACGCACCAAAACATAACCTCCCATAAAACCACAAACCTCAATTCCACTCCCAAAACATAACCTCCCATAAAACCACAAACCTCAATTCCACTCCCAAAACATCCCCCAAACAAAACTGTCCTTCAAACATCCTAACTACTACATACACCAACATTGAGCCAACCGTCAGTAAATCCACCAGAAAAATCTCCTCAATTCTCTATAAATACATCGTATTTGCATTGTAAAGCGAGGCTGAGCCCAGCAGAATACCCTCTGACGAAGTTAACCCCATCCAGCGCCCCACCGAACAAGCACCTCGCTACGCAGTGCATTCCACGCCTCCGGCGCATCGCTCCAGCAGCACACCATCAGACTAAACTACTTTCGGGGTGACAATCAGATTGCACTCCTTCCTTTGGAAACTACCCCTAATCTCTTTCATCTGTTACGTAATGTTTTTATTTCATGGTAAAGAGAGAGGAGAATATAGACTGAATTGTTTGGAATGAGGTTTGGGTTGAGTTGGAGTTTTGTTTTTGATGGTTTGTTGTTCTGTTGTTTTCTTGTTCTTGTATTGTCCTTCTTGTTCTTCTCATTCTTCTACCCCTACTCTTTATCCAACTTTTCACCATCCCTTCATAACCAGACAGTCACGCGACAAAGCAAAAACCAAACAACCCACCATCTATCCCCTACATGACCATCTCGCCAGACAAGTCCCACACCCCAGTTCCCTCCCCACCTCCTCGCCACAGGCTAACTCCAACACCTCCCACCAAAGGCTTAGGCCAAGATCTGGGCTCTTGTATACCGTCTGCGGAGCATTTCTTTTTTCGTGGACCAGTTTTAAAAGCGGTGGAGCTTTTTTTTTAAACTCCATCACTTTCCTCATGATAAAACTCGTCGCCAGGCCGTTTCTCATGCTCTTCCAGCTCGTGCTGCGGGTGTTCTGGTCCGGGCTCAACAAGCGCGGGGTGGTGCTGTTCGTGATCAACTTCTGGGTCAACTTCCTGCCCGTGTTCATCTGGTTGATGATCTTCAAGAACGCAGGCTTGATACCGAAGGAGATTCGCCCGCCCATTTTCGTCAAGCTCGCCTACCACACCGACATGTACATGTTTGATGGCGACGACTACCCGGTGGGGTCGTTGCTTACTGTTGGTGTGTGTGCTGCGCTCGCGTGGCTCCTCCTCCGCAGGTTGCGCAAGATAGATGCGGATGCTATTGTTGAGTACCTGGTTTCGGGACGATACAGAGATGTGAATACTACATCTTCGGAACTCGAACTTAGTGAGTTTGTTGTTGATGATGACGAGGAGGAGGACACCACTAAAGATATTGGTGCCAGTTCTAGTTCGCTGGACCTGGAGGACATTGTTTTGGAGAGAGACCAGTTTCGTGCTGCCGTCAGTAATGCAACCCGTTCCTACAAACCTATTAATTCATGGTACTTGAGTCCAGCAGTGCTAGTAGCATCCTCCTGGTTCATTCTCAACCTTGACTACTGCCTCCGCGAGCCCATTGTCATCGAAAAAGACCTTTTGGCATGGTTTCTGTACGTTCTCTGCCACCTTTTGGCGCCCATTTTCACTGCCGTGTGGCTCTACGTGTTCCACGCACCGGGCGCACTCAAGTTGTTCCTGGTGGCCCTCGGCTGCCAGAACATTTTGGGCGTTTTGACCCACTTGCTGTTCCCCAACGCCCCCCCATGGTTCATCCACATGTACCTGGAGGACCAGGTGCCCAACTACGACATGCCTGCGTTTGCGGCCGGCCTCACGCGCGTGGACCTGGCCTTGGGCACGCACATGAACCTGAAGGGCTTCCACGCACTGCCCATCGTGTTTGGCGCGCTTCCGTCCTTGCACCTGGCCATGGCCGTCCAGGTCTGCTTCTTTGTGTGCTACTATGCGCGCTGGCTGGCCCTCAAGGTGGTGGCCTGTCTGTTTGTCGTGCTCCAGTGGTGGGCCACCATCTACTTGGACCACCACTGGCGACTCGACCTTTTTGTCGGCATGTTCTACGCGGTGGGCTTGTACATGTTCTTGCAGATGTGGCGGGGGGGGTTTAGACGAGTGGACGAGCGCTTTGTGAGGATGCGCTTGAAGCAGGACTTTGCGGAGGGAAGCACAATGGGCATGCGTGTGTTCAGGGGGACACGGATAGAGCTGTTTTTTGACCCCTTGTCTTGATGCATAAATTAAAAGTGTACTTTAGTACTGATACCTTTACTGAATGATCTGAGTAACTAGATGTTTGCTTAGAATACAAGTAAGTAAGTCTAATCAAAATTTAAGAGAATAATGTAGAGGTGAAAAATGGTAAATGATTTTTAAGGTTAATGACAACTCCATGATAAAAGCCTTGTGAACTTGTTGACCTTTCTGTGAATCAAGCCAGAATTTACTTTTCGCGTTCACCACAAATATAAGGTTATCCAATCAAAAGGTAGCGTACAAGGGCAATCCGTTTTGAGTCAGGTTTTTGGCCCGGAAATGCAAAGCAGTAGGGAACTCGGAAATTGCCAGCTCCAACCAACCCGAGGCTGCAAATTTCACAAGATCTCAGTTTGTCAGTCTAGGTTGAAAGTCGGTGCGAATTTGAGCCGAATTGAATGACATCAAGCCAAGCATTTGGTTGGCCATTTCGGTTGTTCCATTGTCTTTTGGTACGGAAAGTTTATAATTTCTCTGATATCTCCTATCGGCTTCGACGGGTAGTCAGTAGAGGACTACACGTGGAGGGCCTTATAGGTAGCTTCCTTCGGTTTATTATCTGTTATGGGATGATATTGTGGACTTAAATGATTGGTTTTAGTGCGTATTCACTTACATTTTGTGGACTACTTCTCCTGAAAGATTTACTTGGCCTCGAGGATGGTATGATTGAGAGGTTTTATGTTGGTGTGCGATCGGTTGAAGTTGTTTTGCTGTGAACAAGAGGTGTGTTCAAGAGGTGTGTCCACGAGGTGTGATTGAGTTCGTGTTCGATATAGTGCGTGATCGAGGTGAGAACTTTTTGCTGGGCTGTCATAATAAAACGATGTTACTGTACCAAAAAAAAAATTGTCCAGATCAGAAGCAAGATCATGATAAATCATCGACAGGCAAGATTACGTAGCTGGATAAGACGCAAGATTATGTTACTCGATCAGAAGCAAGATCATGCTCCTGATTGGAAGCAAGATCATGTTGGAACACCAGAGGCAAGATTACGTTTCTAGTTCCTCGGAAGCAGCAGCATGTTGAACCATCAGAAGCGAGATTATGAACCTGGCCAGAAGCAAACTCATTTTGCTGATCAGAAGTTGAACTCACAAACATCCAGAAACAGATTACGCTCGATCAGATTACACTGAAAAATGTCATCCTGCACACACTTTTTGCAACCATTTCCAATACATTCAAAATATAAACTTCTAATTAATAGAACTAGGCCCAGAAACCTCAGTTTCAACAACCTTCTCGTTGCTCTTGACAACCTTCTCAGAGCTACCGTCCGAGTCGTCAAAATCGTTCAACTCCTTCAAGTCTGGCGGACTCTCGCCCTTCAGACTGTTGTACAAGTAGATACCGTTCTGCAAGGCCTCTCTGCGCTCATCGCGCTTGTAGAACCAGTACGCAAACACCAACAACACATTGACAATCAAACTGAAGATCGCACACGAAAGGAACCCCTTGGGGTACTTGGGTGCGTCCGTTGTGGGGAACGTCAACCTGCTGATCCATGCACTAGACTGCAAGCCCAAAATATAAACTAAAAATGTTAGTACTATTCTCATATCAACCAAACAAAAGATACGTACTCGCCATCCACTCAATCGCCTTCTGGTTTGAGTCGTGTCTCAAAATATCCGAAATCAACGGGTTGAACGTCAGACTCTGCAGCCACAGCCAATACGTGAGGTAGAAGCCGGCAAATTTGGTCGTCTCATTCACGTCCCATATCGTCAATATGATGTTGGATATAAAGTTCATTATGAAGGAGAAGAAGATCATTCCGAATCTCTTCCCGGTAATGTCGGCACCCACACAAACTATAAGAATCCAAATAACACCAAGTGCTGGTGGAATGGTGGTTAAATTGTTCAAACGTTCGACAGAGTACCTGTTCAAACTCTTCAACCAAAGCGCAAACGAACCAGAACTGGCAGAGTTGGTGTTAAACCCGCAAATCTGCATGAGAGACAAAATCCAAAAGTGCCACGACCCGAGAATCTTCTTCCAGGTGGCCTTGTCGAAGAAAGACTTGGGGTTGGGCGACACGTCGGTGCCGTTTTCCTTCATCCGCGAGTGCGCCAACCTGATTTCGTCGTCGGTGAACCAAATCAGGTAGCACTGCGAAGGACTTCCACCGGGGTGCAAAAAGAGAGAAATAATCGCGATGGCCAAGGAAACAGCCCCATCCCTAAATTTGTTAGTAACGTAATCGGTAGCACCAAAAAAAGTATACTCACACCAAGAACATGATCTGCCAGCCCTTCAAGTTAGACTTAAGCGTGGAGACCGCAGCCTGGAGAAGCCCAGAAGTAAGAACACCTATAAACTGGCCGCAGTAAAAAATAGCACCAATCAGGCCGATCTCGTGCGGCTTGTACCACTGCAGCGCCGTGTAGTGGAAAATCGGGAAAAACGCCGCCTCCGCGGAACCAACGATAAACCTAAAAGCCTTAAGCGACGCAGGATTCTCGACCCTGTAGGTGAACAAAGTGAAAAGCGACCAGATAAACTCAGAACCAAAGAGAACATACGGGATTGGGGCACGCGGAAGCAAAAACATCCACGGAAGCTCGAAAATGATGTTTCCCACAAGGAAAATCACCTGCGTGTTGATCAAATCGTTACCCTTCATACCAATCAGCTCCTTGAGCCCACTCACGTAGGCGTTGTTAAGGTTGGCACTGTCGATGTACTTGACCCAGTACCCAAGCAAAGCATAAACACCAACAGTGAGATCAAGCTTGATCAACAACTTCTTTTCAGCAGTGCTATAGGATTTATCGAACCAGCGAAATCTCCACCACTCCTGGTCTTTCATTTTTTCCTTGGGAAGACGGTACTCGTACTCATCAAAGAACCTGTACCAGGGTCTGTTGGCCTCGTCTCTGACCTCCCTGATCACCACCGGCTTGTCCTCCTCCAACTTGATTTCCAGTTCGGGCTCGAACTCAACCTCCCGCAATTGCGGAATATACCAAGGAAGCTTTGTCATTTTTTCTTTGGCTGCAAATGGACATTTAGGAGGTGTACTTTTACAGCTTATATACCCCGTATCACCTATGGCGGACATGCATGCCTGCTAAAATGATCTTCGTGATATCGGGTGAAAAATCGTTTTGCCGATCTTTATTGAGTAGCAATTTGCAGCCACAATTGGATAAGGAAATAAAATGGTTGCAAATTAGCTTACTAATCTGGGGCTCTCCACAGTGGTAACAGTGTATTTAAGCAAAAGCCCGGCCCCGATAAGTTACCACAGCAATGACGGACGAGATTGATAAGAAGTACAACGTTAGGCCATTTGTAGATGCGCCAAACACCAGCGAGGACTTGAAGCCCTTGGTTCTTGATGCTATTGACTTGTCTGAGTTTGAAGAGGGCGACGAGAACCTTCCAAAGAGAAAACGGTTGGCTAAGCGTTTGGAAGAGTCGATTTCCACTTATGGGTTTTTCAACTTGGTCAATTTTGGCGTTGCTCCTGAGGAAATTGAACATATTAGGTCGATAGCTCAGAGTTTGCTCGAGTTGCCTTTTGAAGAACAGTTGAAGTACCTTGCCAGTGCTGCTCGTAAGGAGGATGAGGTTCCAGGGTCTATTGGTGGAGAACGTGGCCAAGGGTTTAAACCACAGGGTTACTGGGCTATTAAGAACGGTGTTCGTGATTCCATCTCCTTGTACAATGTTCGCTCCACTTATCTTGATACTTTCTTGAAGGAAAAGGAAAAGCATCCAGAGGTCTTACAAGCACACTTGGAGGAGGTTGCTAACTACTATAACCACCTCCATAAAGTTGTTTTACCAAAATTGCTTAGGCTTTGTGATTTGATTTTGGAGGTACCTGAGGGGACCCTTTTGAAGCAGTACTTTATCCACTCTGGGACCAACCAAGACGACTCTGGATCTCATGGTAGACTCATGCTTTATCGTCCGTATGATAACAAGGAAGCATCTGTGCAGACAGAGAATACTTATTTGCGCGGGCACTCCGATATCAGTGCCCTCACCTTTATTACTCTGCAGCCCATTCTTGCGCTCCAGATCAGAGACGTGTTCACTGGTGAATACAGACACGTCGCACACCGTCCCAACTCACTTATCGTGAACATTGGCGACGCACTTGAGTTCATTTCGGGTGGCTACTTCAAAGCCTGTACGCACCGTGTGATTGAGCCACCGTTGGATCAGGCGTCCTACAATCGTTTGGTTGTTATTTACTTTTGCAACCCGAGCGATGATGCTCTTATGGACCCAGAGTTGATTGAGTCTAGAAAACTCCAACAATTGGGGCTTTCCAAGTCTGAAAAGTTGAAGGACTGGGATAAGATTAATTTCAAGGAATGGAATTACACCAAAGGTCAATTGCTTGGTAGAACTGATGCTGGTCAACGGAATGCTCTTCAAGCGCATGGTCGGTTTATTGAGCGTTGGCATAGAGTTGAGGTGTAGGAGTTTTTATGTTTTAGTAAACGATCTTTTAGTTCAAATGTATTATATAGAGAGGGAGTTTTCTTTCTCTCTCTTTATTATCCTTCTCTATCCTTCTCTCTTTGTATTTATCCTTCACTCGCTCTCTTTATTTTTAACCTCTCTCTCTACATTTATCCTCTCTCTTTATATTTATCCTTCTCTCCCTCTCTTTATATACTTCTCTCCTTCTCTCTTTATTCAAATCCTTCTTTCTCTTTATCTTTAGATATATCCCTCTAATGCCTATCATGCTTGTTATACTTCCAAAACGCACCCAACATCCCCAAATCATAACAAACCTTCAAAGACCCAGCAATTACAAAACTTATCCACTGTGTTCCGCTCTTGGTCAAGAATCCAGCACATATCGGCCCAAACAGCTGCGCCAAGGTCTTCACCACGTTGACCCACGCAAAAATAGCGGTACGCTGGCCGTCTGGAACCAACGTCGCAAGGAAAACGTGCTTGGGCGCAACGTCCATGGACTGCGTCGAGCTTCTGGCAATCATGATCGCAAGCGTAACCTTGAGAGAGGACGAAACGGGAACCAAGGTGAGCAATATCAGCGCAGGGAGATGCGTGCCCACCATGGTCAAAACTGCACCAATACGTTTTGTCAACGAGGTGCTGAGCAAGGACGAAAATGCACTGACTATCCCGGTTGTGAAGAAAATCGTCCCAAGTAGCGAAGCACTGACTCCAAACTTGTTCTTAATGAAATAGGTCTGCCACGAGAATGGAACTAAAGAAGACGCAAAAGAGTCGAGACCAAAGAGAATGGAGAGGTTGATGATTATTCCTGTTGTAGTCGAGTCCAAATTGAAGCGACGAGGAGGATCCTGTTGTGTTTCTGATTCCAAAAGTGGAGCCTCTTCTGGGGTTGGTTTAGCAACCTCAATTCCAGAGGAAATGCTCCACGCAAGTGGAATAGTCACCAACGAAAGTGCAGTATAAGCGATAAAAGTGACTCTGTAACTTTCCGTAGTCGAGTATCCCCAAACATCACGAGCATAATCCACCAACCACCCACAAATAATCGATCCAAAGGCCGAGCAAAAGGTCCCCAAAAAGGTGTACCACGCGTATATGTCGGACCTGTGGTCCGCCGGCACCAACGACGCGATTGCGCTCTGTTCTATGGACCGGAACGGGCCGACCTCGCCGCCACTGGGCGTCAAAATGCCCACTGTGGCGATCGCGGTGAGCAAAAGCGGCGACTCTACAAACGACACACCGGCGCCGGTGACGGTCATGACTACGGTGCTGAGAATCAAGACGTTTCTGCGGCCGACCGAGTCGGTGATGAGCGAGAGCCAGAAGGACGTGACCAAGTCGCCCACAAACGTCATTGTCATGAACAACCCGATCAACTTTTCGTCAAACCCGATTGACTTTAAGTAGAGGGCTAGGATGAGCGACTCTACGCCGAAGGCAACCAACCTGATCATGCGAAGCGCAACAATAAGATACACGTCTTTGGGGGCATGGGCGAGGGTTGTGAATCCAATTTCGTTTAGCAAGAATGTTAAGTGAGACATTGATTCTCGAGTTTGTCAATTCGATACTCCAGTTTTGTATCAGTAACGTTCTGACAACTTTTTTTCAATATTTGATTTAAAGCTGAGGTAAAATTGTTCGGGCTGTAAATTGAACTGTTAATTCATACTCAAATTTTCAAATTCTATCCTTTAACTGGATGAACTAAAAAGTTCCCATAGAGTAGTTTTCTAGTTATACTGTTCATCTCATCATCTCATATCACCAACACCATCTATGGCACGTGCATCGGACTCAAAACCATTCCTCCGATACTGAGGCTCTCCACAGATCAAGCCATACTCTAGATCAATCAATAGATCAATCCATCCATCAAGCCATACTTCAAGCCATACTTCAAGCCATACTTCAAGCCATAGATCGCCTAATATCACCATACAGCTTATCAAGGCTTATCTGTGGCAACAATACTGAGGCATGGTTTTTTGTGTCTACGGACTTCCACCAATACATCCTGCTGAACAAACAATACCTTGCACTCAAGATGTTGTTGAACAATGTATTTTCACTCCCCAGACTTCCAGTAAACTAGCCAAATCTCGTAAGTGAGTGACACAAACCTGAGAAATTAGCAAGAAGGTCCTTCCGGGGCTTCCTCTTTATATTTATCGGAGAGATTGGATGATTAATGATGATGAGTAATGGATGGAGGATAGAGTGGTAAGTGTGGATTAAGTGGTTAGAGTGTGGTTCAGGTGTGGTGCTCAGAATGATAATGGTGTAGAATATTGTAATAGCATGAGAATATACTGTCTATGCGCATATAATGTCTGAGAACATGTCCATGAGAATCTATGAGAAAGTACGAAAAAATGGCTCAGTACTAAACTCATTTTTTCTCCATCTTTCATTTCATCAAAATCCAAAAACCAAACCAATTTATGACTAGGTAACCCTTTTTTCTTAGATGTTGTGTGCCAAACAGCCCATTTCACCCAAGAATCAAACGAGCAAAAGTGTCACCAGACCGAAAAAATCACGGTCGCGGTTCGGGTGCGAAGAATGTAAAGCCAAACGCATCAAGTGCGACGAAGCCAAGCCCAAGTGCAACCGCTGCGTGCACAAGGGCATCAAGTGTACCTACAAAATCACGCTCCAGTTCAAGGAGGACTTGGAAAAACAGGGGAAAAGCTTTGGGCGCCAGGGCGTGTGGTCCAAGCGCAGCGCCGGAAAAAAACTCGAGTACGACGTGGACGGCGCCTTCTTCACACACATCCTCAACCCCAGGTTGCACTTTGTCAACTTTGTCGCCCCAGACTTCACGCTTTTCCAGTCGCTCCTGCCCTCGATCGTGCCCGTCGACGTACGGAAAAACTTGGGCGACTTGTCCACCATCAACCACCCGCTCAACTACTACATCCACTTCATCGACCCCATCTTCAACCCCATCGGCATCGACGAGAACAAGTACTTCAACCAGCTGTTCCACGGCCACGAAAAGTACTTGATGATCGAAAAGGGCTTGGATCTCCCGTCCTTGGTCAAGTACTGCCACCAGCACCCGCACATGTTCTACTTGTTGCTCAGCTTGGGCTCCATCTACCTCTACAAACAGCTGCGCACGCCGTACTGGAAGGAGCAGTCGGTGCACTTCCGCAAGTTGGCGATGCAGGGCATCGTTCTTTCCAACGACACCGCGCTGATGGTCACCTGCGTGCTCATGATCTTGTACGAGCTTGCTAACGACTGCGCAGAAAAGTGGGCCATGTACTTGCGCTGCACCAAGTCGCTCCTCGTGCTGCTGTTCAAGTACCCGCGCGACTCGCTCGAGTGCTCGTTGCTCAGCTTCCTGTTGGAGTTTTTTTATTATCAGGACACTGTAGGCCGCACCGCGTGCAAGGACAAGAACAACTACTTTGCGGACTTCTCGGAGTCCGAAGACTACTTGCCTGGCGCGGGCGAAATGAAGATTGTGTCGTGGACCGGCTGCGACCGCTCCTTGTTGCGCATGATCTCCGACATCACAGACCTCTCGCTCGAGCGCGAGTCCAACACCATCAGCGAGCCCTTGTACCGCGAGATGTGCACGCAGATCGAGTCGCAGATCGAGGCCCTCAACATCAACTTGTTCGACAACTTGTTGGAGTACATTGACCACCACAACTTGACGACCGAGATTGTGGGCCTCAAGATCGACTTTCTCATGGAGAACTTTGAGGCGTCTGACTTTTACTTTTTGCTCAGCTGCGAGACCAAGCGCCTCACAGCCTTGTTGTACATGCGCTGCTGCCTCCTCAACAGCGGGCCGCATGAGGTGGCCACCCAGCAGTTGGTCAAGTTTATATTGGTGATAATGGACACCTTGGTGTTGCAGAACAACTTCAGCTGGATATCGAACTTGTTGTGGTCCGCGTACATCTGCGGCGTGGAGATCTCCTCCTCGTGGCAGGACCTGGATCTGTTGCGCTACATGGTGCTTTCGTGCTTGGAGAAGATAGAGCCGTACAACTTTGGCAACGTGGTGAAGGTGAAGAATATAATCATGCAGATATGGAAGAAGCGTGATTTGTATGAGGATCAGTTTGACCGGTCGGAGCGACTGGCGTTACTTGGGTTTGTGAATGATTGGGATACTTTTGTGGTTGATAAGGATTGTTCTTTATCGTTGGGTTAGTTTTTATAGAGGTGGTAAAATAGATTTGTTTTGAATGGAGGGGTTTAAGATTAATGGGATGAGAGAGAATGGGTTGTTTAGATTTGTTAAATATCGGTTTGTTAAATGGCAATACAGGCCTTTCAAGGAGAATTGTTAACGAATGGCATGAGAAGAGCTGTAAAGATTGTTTTGTTAAAGAAATGGAAGATAAACCTTCAAAGATGATTTTAAAGGTGGCATAAAAGTACTTCCAAGGGTTCATTAGATCTTATAGAGATGGTTTTGTTAAAGGGGACAAAATCTTGTGAAGGTAGTTTTGTTAAACAAATGCCTGAGAAGAAGTTGAAATGTTTGTTTCGTTAAGGATGGTTTTGTTAAAGTAATGACAGGGAAAGACCTTATGAGTATTCTTTGTTAACGAATGGAAGACATTATTAGGATGGTTTTGTTATGTAAATGGCAAGAAAGATCTTATTAAAATTGTTTTTTTTTTTTTAAAAGAAAGGCAGTGTATACCTGGTATCAGCATGGTTTTGTTAAAAATGGAATGAAAGACCTTGGTAATTAAGTTGTTTTGTTAAAGAAATGGAAAGAAAAGGTAGGGGATGCTTTTGTTGAAATCGGCAAGACCAGGTAGACAGTGGTATTTTATGAATATATTGTAAAAGAAATGAAATGACAAGGTGTACCTTGGGAATTAAGTATGTTTTTGCTAAAAATGGAAGAGCGTGGTAATTAAGTGTGCTTTTGTCAAAAGTGACCAGCTAAGGTATGCCTTGGAGTTTTGTCAATAAATGGCAATGCCCTTATAAAGATGGTTTTGTTAACATATCAAGTAAGACCTCATAGAATGGCGTTTCAAATAAAAGTTTACTATGGTAATCAAGAATGTTTTGTCAAAAATGGAAAATACCTTCATAAGTATAGATCTGTTAAAACGTCAAGACAACGAGCCCTTGGTATTTAAGCATAGATTTGTTAAAGAAATGCCGAAACAACACTTTGTAAGTATGGTTTTGTTAAAAGAATAATAGACAAGGCAGACCTTGGTGGTTTTGTTAAAGAATTGACAAAAAACCTTAACCTTAAAGATGGTATTGTTGAAATGAAAGACAAGGTAGACCTGTTTAAAAATGGCTATGAAATTCGCGAATAAAACCATTGCATTCAACATAACTTGCTCATTTGTGTCAATAACTCAACTATTCACAATAAGTCTTAATTAGAAATACTTCAATCACCAAGTTAACTCAACATTTTCTCCCCACATTATGATTTTCAAAAACTCGGACATCATACAATTCGGAAATCAAAATCGGTGATAAAAGGTAGCGCAAATAACAAATTAAAACTCAGGAGAAGATGCTCAGAACACTCTCCTTCAAACGATTCGCCAGCTCCGGTCCCAGTACGCTCCCCCCATGGCCCGCCAAGAAGAAACCCACCCCGTTCGAAATCTTCGCCGTCTCTCCAGAGGAATACAACCTCCCCCAGGACGAGTGGAACAGAAAGATTAAAGGCCAGTACATCCAGTACGTGAAGAAGTACCACCCAGATGTCAAGGTGGACGTCAAGTCCAACGGCGAAATGCTCGACGAAAAGGCCAAACGAGCCAGATTCGACCAAATCCAGGAGGCATATGATATTCTCCGCAGCCCCAAACGGAGGGTCGCCTACACCAGGTACGCGCAGACCGCCAATAATTGGGACAATGCACCACGGTACAGACATGACCTGAGCGAGACGTTTGGCAGGGCCAACTTCGAGGCCTTTCGCCGGGCCCAGGCCCACCGCACTGCATACGGTTTCGAGAGAAACGAGCAATTCTGGCACGCAGGAACTTGGGAAGACTACTACAGAATGCGGTACCAGAGGTCTCCGCCCACGAGGGAGGAAATCGAAAAAAACAAGTACAAGATTCTTGGGTTTGTCATTGCTGTCGCGGCCTTGCTGTTTTCGATTCAAATGGTACTGGCAATAGAAAAGCTGGACGAGGTGAATCGCCAGCATAGGTTAATGACACTTCGGTCCTCGCAGCAGTTGGACGAGGCGTACTCCAGTCCACACTCGCAATTCGAGAGGCTTGAGAAGTTCCTCACCACGAGGAGGTCCAGCAAGGTGGTGTATGAGGACAGAATGGACGATCCAGACAACAGGGTCGACAGGCAATACGACGACGAGTTGCTAACAATGTACGCACGAAACAAAGTGGAGAAATGGGATGCAGATGACTTGGAATTCAAAGGCAGGTAGTATGTATATTTATGCCTAAGGCCAACGTTCCGAATTATAATTTCCTAATTGAGAGTAGTTGCAAAATCGAGTTATAAATTTTGCAGTAGTTGACCAGTGGTTGGAAAAAAAGTTGTTTGTGGTAATTTGTTGATGTATCATGAATAGCTTGATTTTGTTGATTGTTGCTTGGATAAGAAGTGGACTTTATTTGGAAATATTTGTTCATTTGAGAATAAAGGTTTTGATTTTGAAATGTTAAGTTGGACAGAATGAGTCTTAATTTCGAATATTTTGTTCATTTGACGTATATTTTGTTAGCTTGGATAAAAAGTGAGACTTTATTTGAAAATATTCTGTTCATTTGAAGAATAGTTTGTTAACTTGAATGAAAAGTGAGACTTTATTTGAGAATATTCTGTTCACTTAAAGAATAGTTTGTTAAATTGGATACAAATGAGTCTTGATTTCGAATATTTTGTTCATTTGAGAATTAAAGTCTTGATTTCGAAGTTACTTGGATAGAATGAGTTTTAATTTGAAGAATAGTATGTTAAATTGGATACAAATGAGTCTTGAATTCGAAATATTTTGTACATTTGAGGAACTAATATTTTGATATCGAATTAATTTGTTCACTCAACAACTGTCACCAAATAACTGAACCTTATTTTGAATTGGTCACCTGGAAACCAACTGAACTAAAAGTTGTTCAACTTGAATATGAAATGAACACCCAGTCGAAATTGTATCTTGATACAATTTCCACTTCCCTCAAAGCTACACAACCACCTACAGTATGGTAAAATCACATATATTTCAAACAATATGTAAAACTACTTTCAATAACCTTTTTGTCTTCATTGGTTAACTTGGTTAAATAGGCTCGAACTGTTTCGAAACCTCCCGTGGGTATAATCACCGGCCCACCAATAGTAACAATACATCGCTGAGGTACAACGGGAAAAGGAACGTTGAGATTAACTGAAGAGCTGTAAGCTTAACAGTCCTCGTTACCACCGTTACCGGAGTTGTTGCCGCTGCCAGAACCATTGCCACCATTGCCACCGTTACCACCGTTACCAGAGTTGCTGCTGCCACCGTTGCCACCGTTGCCGCCGTTGCCAGCGCCGCCAGTGTTGCCGCCGTTGCCGGCACCGCTGCTGCTGCCACCGTTACCGGAACCAGGGTGACCTGGGTAGCCTGGGTATCCCCAGCCGCCCCATGGCCAGCCCCAGCCACCGTAGCCGGCACCGACACCAGCGCTGACGTCAGCACCAACACCGGCCAAGCCCAACAAGTTGGCACCAGCGCCAACGTTAATACCAGCACCAAGGTTTGGGGCTGGAGCAGAGACAGCGACGCTGACCAAAGTTGCAATAGCGATAGTAGTGGTGAATTTCATTTTGATTGTTGTAGAACGAGAGTTGTCTGTTTGATGATAAAAAAAAGTCTACAACTGGAGCAAAAGGCCTCGTATTTATACCGTAAGCCTGGAATAAGACAGGCTCCAGTCCATGTAGGATGCTTCTAAATTCGGCTCAGTTGTTTTCTCCAATTTGAAACGTTCGCTTAGTTTAGTACGCATATTTTCTGCGGCCTATGGCCATAACAACAGGTATCGCAACTGCTGCATGCTCATCCTAGATTCCCCTTATGGTACAAAGTGACCCCCAAGGCCTTCTTTTGCAACCATATTTTTAGTGTTGCAGCCTAAACATGGCACTAGTTCGTTTTCTTTTTCGCTCGATTCCCAATCGGGCCGTCTTGTCTCCAATAATAGGCCGGCCCGCTTATGTAAGGGGGACACCGATGGAAACTTCGAGGCGTTAATGATGTGATTGTGTCGTTAGGTTCCTTGATCTTTTAAACTATCGCCCAGTTTTCACAATAGAGAGCCTATTGTTCACTGCGTTTCAGAACTGCCTATTGCGGGCGTTTCCTGGAAGGTGGGAGTGCAACTATTTCCTTTGTTGAACGTAGTTTTAGCTGCTTCCACATTTCAATGGACCGGGGCAGCCTCCTGGTTGCCCTGCCAGATCGATGGAGATTCAGAGATGAATGACTGGGGTGGCGGGCGAGGTTTGTGTTTCTTCTGTCACCGCCGCCTGTTTACGTTTCACCATGCCTGGGATACATGGCACGACTCAGGCACGTCCGCCTCGCTCCTATGGCGTTCCTGGCTCACTAATCCAACAGCTTTTTAAGTAATTTCGTTTGCAGAATATCGCCCCATGCCATCAAAAAGACGGCACCTCGAAGAACAAGCTTTAAACTCACTTTCGAGGCAGGTTGCTTTTGGGCTGGAGATCGCCAGTTGTGGGGTGTTGTTGTGCTTCTTCTCGCTTGGGCCAGAACTGTGTTACTTTGAGCACGTAAGCAAAACCTGCCGCCAATTGTCTTCTCTGTTGAGAATTCGGCGAGTCTTGCACTCTGTTTTGCCAGAGTTTTCAGGGTTATGGCGACTCCCTCTGCTTTCGAGTTTGGTGGGGATGGTAATTATGGTTAAAGTTGAGTGTTGCTACAGACCGTTGGGCTGATGATCACTTTCAAGCGTTCTGAACCGTGGAGAATGTAGCTTTGGTTGTTTACTTAAAAGGGTAAAGATTCGAAGTTAGAATATACTTTAGTTTGGAGAGGAGATAAAAGGTAGAGAGATGGGTGGGAGTATAAAGGAGAGGAGTTTCCTGGTGGTTTAATAAAGTGCTGAGGATTGAGGTGTTGTTTGTTGAGTGAAGAACGACATAGAAACATTGAGAGGGAGAGAGATTTCAGATTTGAACTAAGGAGTCACCAGTTCATGAAGTCACCAATTGGAGTAACATGAAGTCACTAATAGGAGTAACATGAAGTCACTAATTAGAATAACGTTCTTCAACGTCTTAACAACCTGAACAATTATGCTTACACTTTATCCTTTTGTCTGAATAACAGCCTAAATAAACTCTAGACTTCACATATTAATGTCAAACGTCCAGATTTTATGTGAAGTGGTCCTCTGGGATTGCATTTCAGTTTAGACTTGTGAAGGGGTCCTTTTGTTCATTCAATTTTTGACGTACGCATCAGCTCCTCTTTGGCCACTCAAGGCCACTCAGATTTTGACGTGGAAGCGGCTCCACTAGCCCACCAGCACACGAGATCTCTAAAGAGGGTCCCCTTCTAATAATATTTGGCAGGTGGCTTGTGGGGGCTTCTAGTTGTATTTTTGGTGGCTTCTTGCCAACTTCGTAAATGGAACCGTGGTGTTGAACAAGTAATCTTCAAGTGGAATGTAGTTTTTAGTGACGTTTGATTTTTCTCAAGAATTGGAGAAAATTTGAGAGAAATTTCATAGTTAAGAACTAGATTAAGATACCTGGAAGTCTCGGAAGTTAAAATTGATACGTCAAAATGTTTGAACATCATCGTACCGTAAGTCATCTATACAACATCATCTACAGCTCCTAAGCAGTACTCTGCATTCCTAGCCAACCTAAACTGTAATTGAGCAAAATCGGCTGAGCAACTTGCAGAACAAAAGCCCAGAATGGCAATTTGCAACAAATAAATTCTAGACTAAAGTTGCAGCCAAGTAATAGAAAAAGATGATCGCGAGAATGTTCGGTGTCGGGTGTCGGCAGACAAAAGTTAGATTAATCTATGCGCAAGGGAAGGAAAAGAGAGAAGATGAAGGTTGATTGTGTTGATCGAAGGTTTCGTATTTGAGATGGTTGACTGGTTTCTGAGGTTTCATGTGTAGTATCAAGTATTTGAATGGATTGCATGCATTCTTTCTGTTAGGTATGTTTGATTTTGTCATCAACTAACAACTATGACAAAATTGACGACATCTTAAGTACTATTCTATTGTTTTCCATAAGTATCCCTTTTCTAAAAACCATCTACATCCCCACAACCAAAACATCTTGATGAAATCAGTGGAAAAACTAACCAAAATTTTAATGAAAATCAAACACTAAAAGCCCACAGAAGTAAGCTAACCAAACCCATAGAACTAAACTAAAATCAAAAAGATTAAAATCCTAATCCAAATGAAAACTAAAATCATTCAAAATATAAATGAATCTGAAATCTAATCTAAATGAATCTGAAATCCTTGAAAACCATATTCGAAATGAAATTCTATGAAAAAACTTAATCCAATCCAATTGAAAACTAAAACTTTCTAGAGAAAAAACAACCAATCCAAATTGAAAATTCACGTGTTTCATCAGTCATAATTTTTCAATCTAATCTATCATCCACCACCAATATGGACTTTATGAAACCCGAGACCGTGCTCGACCTTGGCAACATCCGCCAAGCGTTGTTGCGCATGGAAGACACGATTGTCTTCGACCTCATCGAACGCTCACAGTTCTACCTGCTGCCCTCGGTGTACGAGGCCAACAAGTTCCCCATCCCAGAGTTCGACGGGTCCTTCCTCGAGTGGTCGTTGTTGCAGATGGAGAGAACACACTCACAGATCAGACGGTACGAAGCACCGGACGAAGTGGCGTTCAACCCGGACCAGCTTTTGCCGTCGTTCCTCCCCCCCATCGCGTACCCCAAGGTGTTGGCGAGCTACTCGGACGAGGTCAACGTGAACGACGAGATCAAAAAGTACTACGTCGAGAACATTGTGGCCCAGGTGAGCTGCAAGCAGGGCGAGCAGCCGGAGAACTTGGGTTCGGTGAGCACCTGCGACATCGAGTGTCTCCAGGCGATCTCGCGGAGGATCCACTTTGGCAAGTTTGTGGCGGAGGCCAAGTTCCAGCAGGAGAAGGAGACGTACCGCGCGTTGATCTTGGCGCGCGACACCGCGGGAATAGAGGAGCGCATCACAAACTCCGCGGTGGAGGCGAAGATCTTGGAGCGGTTGATCGAAAAGGGCAGGACCTACGGGACTGATCCCAGCTTGAAGTACTCGCAGAATCCGCAGAGCAAGGTGAAGCCGGAGCTTATTGCGAAGTTGTACAAGGATTGGGTTATTCCTTTGACTAAGAAGGTTGAGGTTGAGTATTTATTGCGTAGGCTTGAGGATGAGTAAGAAGTATGATTTAGATTGTTTTTTGGTAGATGATTTTAATATGAATGATTAGAAGAATAATAACATACTGTTTAGAGGTATAGTAATATGAATGTTTAGAAGTATAGTAATATGAATGTTTAGAAGTATAGTAATATGAATGATTAGAAGAATAATAACGTAATGTTTAGAGGTATAGTAATATGAACGTTTAGAAGTATGGTATATATGAGTTTTGATTGGGAGTATGGTACATATGAATTTTGTGCGAGTATGGTATATATGAACTTTGACTATGAGTGTGGTATATATGAGTTTTGATTGGGAGTATGGTACATATGAATGTTGATTAGAGTATAGTATATATGAATGTTGATTAGAGTATAGTATATATGAATGTTGATTAGAGTATAGTATATATGAATGTTGATTAGAGTATAGTATATATGAATGTTGATTAGAGTATAGTATATATGAATGTTGATTAGAGTATAGTATATATGAATGTTGATTAGAGTATAGTATATATGAATGTTGATTAGAGTATAGTATATATGAATGTTGATTAGAGTATAGTATACATGAATGTTGATTTAGAATATAGTGTGTATTGAGTGTTGATTTAGAAGTATGGTAGATATGATAATTGTGCTGGAAGTGAATAGGGCCGAACGTTCATTAAAAAGTATTGTATATATGAGTATTGAGAAGTGAGGTAGAGTTGAGTTTTGATCAAGAAATACAGTACATATGAATGTTGATTAAGAAATATATGAATGCTGAATTAGAAGTATGATAGAAATGAATGTTGACTATGAAATACTGTATACATGAATGTTTTTTAAGAATATTGTATGAATGTTGATTTAGAAGGGGTAGCTAAGAATGTTGAAGAAATACAGAATGTAGAATGCAGATTAAGAATATAGTATGTGCTGATAAATATATATTATATTAATGTTTCACAGAATGTTAGATATGAATGTTGATTAGGAAGTAAGGTTGATATACTAGTTGATTAAGAAGTATGGTATATATACAAATTGATTAAAAAGTATGGTTATTTATGATTGTGATTTAATTGCATGGTTAGAATAGATTTTATCAAACCGTTAGAACACGCAGTTTTGTTTTACGCTTTTTCTTACATCATTGAGAAAAATGAAGATATGATTGGAAATATGAAAATTGATCTACAAGATTGAGAACTCAGATATACTGTTTTCAGAAATACGATTATGATTATGAAACATTCTAGACACCCTTGTGATCAACATGTATATTCTCGATTGAGAAATATAGGAGATATGAAAAAGATAGGATTGTTCACCATACAATTGTTGAACAGAAATACGAGTAGATCGCAATCATTGTTAGAAATATGAAACGGATTCAGATTAATTAACAAATACGAGTAGATACGATTACTCCAACCATTAGATTGACTCGTGCAAGAAATCAACCCCTTTTGACTCCTACCATCTATAGACGCGTACGATATGTGGAGTAGAAGACGACAAAATGCCTCTGCAGGAGCGGCTTTTCGTAGTAAACCCACTCCACCAACAATGAAGACACTTTCACATGCCAGCTCCAACGTGTCTCGTGTCCCACACCCTAATTTGACATTTGTTGAGATAAAGATCCGAAAACGTGCATTCAATATGGCGCACGTTGTTGCAACACTGTTTTGATTGCAAAAAAAAGGTTCAACGTGCCCACGATATTGGCCGTGCAACAGGGTAGAAAATGTATTTATATAGAAGGGGCGCGAGCCTTGGAAGGGGAGTACATCACACATGTTTTTCATACTTTTATTCTCTATCGGGGCGACGGTCTTGTTCGTCGACCGGGTCAACACGACGTTCCACTCGCTCCTCGTGTTCGCGTGGGAGTGCTTCGTCAAGCCGTTGGTGCACAAGAAGAAGACCGACGCCAGTAGCGCCGGCAGCAACCAGCAGCAGTCGTTGGAGCGCTTCTACAAGAACCAGGCGCACATCTACGACAACACGCGCGAGTTCTTGTTGAAGGGCCGCCGTGAGTGCCTCCGCTTGGCCGTCAGCCACCTCGCGCAGAAGCGCGACCTCGTGTGGATCGACGTGGGCGGCGGAACCGGCGCCAACATCGACTACATGAACAGCATCCACTCCATCAAGGACAACTTCAAGGCCGTGTACCTCATCGACTTGCTGCCCTCGCTCTGCGAAATCGCCAGAAAAAGGTGCGAAAACTGGCCCAACGTGCACATTGTCGTGGCCGACGCGTGCGACTTCGAAATCGACTACGAGTTCGCAGACTTGATCACCTTCTCGTACTCGCTTTCCATGATCCCCACCTTTAACAGTGCCATTGACAACGCAGTCGCCAAGTTGAACAAACTGCACGGTATCATTGCGCTGGTCGACTTTGGTATCCAGAGCGGCGACACCCTGATTGGCCGTGTCAACACTTTGGGAGGGTTGGTCAACAGAAACATCCCGTGGGTGTTGCGCAACTTCTGGAGAATCTGGTTCGAGGCTGACAAGGTGTTTTTGGACTCGCTGAGAAGAAACTACTTGGAGTACAAGTTTGGCACGGTCAAGTCGCTCAACAGTTTCAACAAGAAGTTGGGGAAAATCCCCTACTACATCTGGATTGGCTGTGACAAGTCCAAGTCGAACGCACTTTTGCACAAGATCAACTGCTTGGCGACCGAGTCGCCATATTTGGCACCACAGGCTGGCCAGGCCCTTCAGGCTGCAATTGGAAACGACACAGACATCCCAGTGTCTAAAGGCCACGAAGCAGCGTTGCTCAACATCTCCAAGAACTTGCCCTACCCATCCGTCTACTACCAGAAGGAAAACTGGAGAGTCTTCTACGACGAATTGAACCCAATGTTCGAGCAGTTTAAGAACCAGTACATTTACGCTTTCACCTGGGAGGACCCACGGGAGGACCACAACATCCTCAACTTCACTGCTGACGACACTGTTCTCGCGATTACGTCTGCTGGAGACAACATTTTGTCGTACGCAACCTTGCCCACGCCTCCCAAGAGAATCCACGCCGTCGACTTGAACCCGGCCCAGGGCCACCTCTTGGAGTTGAAGTTGGCCAGTTTCAAGTGCTTGGACCACGCCACCATCTGGAAGATCTTTGGCGAGGGCAAGATCGACAACTTCACCGACTTGCTCATCGACAAGTTGTCTCCACACATGTCCTCCAACTGTTTCCAGTACTGGATGGACCGTGGTGAGAAGGCTTTCGTCACCAACGGATTGTACGACACTGGTTCTACGAGATGGGCATTGAGATTGGCCAGCATCGTGTTCAAAATCAGCGGTGTCAGCAGCCATGTCGAACGCTTATGTGAGTGCACCAAGATGGAGGACCAGCTCAACATCTGGAAAAACCACTTGCGTCCTGCTCTTTTCAACCCCATCGTGGCCACCTTGCTCATCGGCAACCCCATTTTCCTCTGGAAGGCGTTGGGTGTTCCGGCCAACCAGGCCAAGCTCATGGGCAACTCCGTTTTCAAGTACGTGGTCGACACTTTGGAGCCTTTGCTCTCCAGATCGCTCATCTCCAAGGACAACTACTTCTACTACTTGACCTTGAAGGGGCACTACCTGTTTGACAACTGCCCTGACTACCTCACCTTGAAGGGGTACAAGAGATTGACAGCCAGCAACGGCAGGCTGTCGGACGTGGACAACAGCCCGCTCAACAACGTCAGGTTGCACACGGACACGCTCAACGACGTGTTTTCGCGCCTCAGCAACAGGGCCATCACGATCGCGATCATCATGGACCACATGGACTGGTTCGACCCCAAGGGCAAGGACGCAGTGAACGAGATCACTGCGATGCGCAAGTGTCTTGTGAACGGGGGCCGTGTGATGTTGCGTTCCGCGAGCACCGAGCCATGGTACATCAAGACCTTCGAGAGCTTGGGCTTCAAGTGCGAGGCCGCGGCCGTGAGACGCTCGGGCGAGCTGATTGATAGAATTAACATGTACGCGTCCACCTGGGTCTGTACAAAGGTGGTGGAAGACAAGGACGAGGTCGTGGAGGTTGCGCAGCCTGCTCAGATTCAAGACCAGAGCGGGTTCCGCAGAAGAATGAGCAGCTTAAAAATTTAAAATGTGTTGTTTCAGTTCCAGTATTGTTTAAGTATCGAATATAGCGACACGAGAGTGTTGTGGATAAGGTTGTAGGTGGTAAAACTGGTTAACCATTGCAGTGGTACTAAAATCGTGCCATTAATGATTTTTTGAATAATTTGGTAAACAGTCTTGTGGTTAGTGGGTACCATCTAACTGATTTCAGTCATATATTGTGAAGAGTTCAAAACTAGAAATCTTAAAATACTCTGAAGTATTAGTGAAATCTTTTTTTAAATTGTACCTTTATTTGGAACTCGTTGAAAAGACTTTTTTGGCGGTCAACGGCTGAAAATGACAGTTAACGGAAATTGACACAGTGTAGAACATTTTTAATAGGATCATTGATCTGAGTGTCCTGAATTGAAGCAAAAAGGACAAATCATTTCTTAGAGAAGGGTCCATCCACTTTAAATCCCTATGATCGACTATGCTTCATGTGATGAAGTACACTTAATTCTTAGAGTTCTGTTCATCTCATTATGTACCTTATGGTCGAGTATTGCTTTCTGATTTTGAAGCAAACAAAACAGATAAGTCCTTGGTAAAACCGTCCATGCTCATCAAATAGAATCCCCTTGTTCAGAATTCTTCCTGACTTCGAAGCAAACTCCTAAAACTTCGATATACTGTCCATCCACCTTAAATAGGAACCTGATGATCGAGCTACCTGAATTTGAAGCTAATAATACTGAACCATACTTCGAGCCACTTTCCATCCTCTTTAAATCCCTCTGATCAGAGTAACTCCTAAGAAACAATCCATCCTCTTTAAGTTTCCTTACGTTCGGGTATTACTATCTGAATTCGAAGCAACAACACATATAATTAGAGAAACAGTCCTTCCTCTGTATGTAAAATCCAAATTACCAGCAAGCTTTCTGATTTTGGAGCCTAATTCTTAAAGAAATGCCCTTCCTCTTAGATCTCTATACTCAGAGTAACACCTAATTCTTAGTTAAGATGTCAATACGCTTTGATTAGAACCTACTGATCGAGTATTGCTACCTGAATTGAAGCAAATACCTAATTCTAAGAGAAAATCTGCATCCTCTTTAAATCTATGATCAGAGTATACTTCCTCAACTTGAAGCAGACACCGAATACCTCGAGATGCTGTCCAACCTCTTTAGATCAACTATATGGTCAGACTATCGCTCCCTGAACTTGAAGCAAACACCTAATGTTGTCCACCCTCTTTAAAAAACCATATGATCAGATTATTGCTTCCTGGATTCAAAGCAACAGAGAGATCAGTCCTAGAAAATCTGACCTTCCACTTAAGAATCCCTTTGATCACATACTTTCTGAATTGAATCAAACAGCACAGCTCATTTCTAATAGAATCTGTTTAATATGCTTCTGCAATTTGAAGCAATCACAGCCTCACAGAAACTCCCACCCTCTTGAACACCAAGAGTGCTTCCGCAACCAAACCAACTAGCAACTTTTTCTAGAAAGTGGGGTCCAACTTTCAAGATCTGCTAGTCAAACATACCACTCACAACTTGCCCGTTCTCACCCATGTTAAGTGTCCTCGCTTCTGTCCGGTAACGAACCGGAAAACTCCATTTTCCCCCATTTAGACCTCCAAACAATACAATATCACCCTATACGTTTTCGCAACATTCGGGCTATAAAATCAAATTTTACCACTGATCCTATTTGTTGGCCAGCTGTACTCCTTCATTTAAATGCATACTAAAACACTGATCAGGAAGTACCATTCAAGTGCAATCCCCCATCCCTTATACCTCTGGGAATTCCGTAAAACCCGTTCCATCACCTGAGGAGCCTAGAACTCCAAAAGCAAACGTGCTAAAATCCGAACAAAGTTTAAATTGGTTAACAAACACTTCACCAGAGAGGGTCCAACATTCTCTTGCTAATTGAGTCCTCTAAACACTTGTGGTGAACTAGGGTGCTAAGTTTTCTCGCTATTATTCAAAATGACATGACAAAATGTGTCTATTCCCATTTATGTACGAATGTCAACCAAACAAGCAAAAGTCTTTGGGGTTGGCAAGCCCAGCATATGTTATTGACGGGCGATCTTACATGCAGACATCTCCACAAATGAGGCTTGGAGACTCCACCAGCGATCTTGGCTTGGGCTAAGAGTGAAACATCCAACACTTTATACGAGCAGGAGAATACGAGCGTACAAACCTAAAGTTGGTTAATACATACACAAACGGCTGTTTAGTCGATGAGCAGAATACAATTGATGTTTTGAGCATCTCACAGCGACAAATTTCACACGGGTGAGAATTTTTCATGGGTTGGTACAATGCCAAGCAGGTGAGTCGATCACAAGGCTTTAGATTTGTTGGTAATTTAAATTCCACTTATATTAGTTATTATAGTCTAGTAGTTCATTCTCTGGTATACTATTTGAACCTCCAGTATGTATTATGAACCTCCAGTATCTCTAATATGTATTATGAACCTCCAGTATCTCCAATGTGTATTATGAACCTCCAGTATCTCCAATGTGTTTTATGAACCTCCAGTATCTCCAATATGTATTATGAACCAGTATATATCTCCAATATGAACCTCCAATATACTTTTATTCTTCACTCACTCTACCATTCATCACTCAACCATCTCCAACCCACAGAAACACCTAACTCAAGAACACTAAACTATGCTCCCGCACGGCCCCACACCAAAATTTGCAACCGTCTGTTCTCCGTTACGAGCACACGTCGCCATTTTAACCCAAGGAGTGGAAATGTTCGCCGTTCCCCTTTGGGATTATCCATTCATCCCATCCCCACAACATCTAGGTCCGAGTCGATGCTATGTCCGAGGCGCACTAGTGAGCAGTTGCTGCGAAACGCTGTGGGCGAGCACAAGCGGCGGCCCCCCACATCGGGCTCAGCACTGTTTGTGCACCAGGCCGCGCGCATGGCTCAAACGTATATATACAAGTGCCCTTGCCTGTTTTTTTGCACCCATCGCAAACATGTCGCAGGAAGCAAAAATGGTAGAGCACGAACCAACCTTGGGTGGTGACATCCACCAGGAGGTCAGCAGAGTATCACACGACGAAGAGTATATCCAATTTGGCGGACAGCGCTACTTGAAGTCCGAGTTGAAGCATGCATTTGGTGGTTCGCTCACGGTGGGGCTTTCTCCACCATCCAAGTTCGAACTTGGCAATCCCGGTCCGTTGGGGCTCTCCGCGTTTGCGTTAACGACCTTTGTTCTCAGTTTGTGCAACTGCGAGGCCAGGGGTGTGGTTATCCCGAACGTCGTGGTGGGGTTGGCGTACTTTTACGGGGGCATGGCCCAGTTCTTTGCTGGTGTGCTTGAGATTGCTTTGGGGAACACCTTTGGTTCCGTTGCACTTTGCCTGTACGGAGGTTTCTGGATGAGCTACGCGGCCATCTTGACCCCCAGCTTTGGAATTCTCGAGGGATATGCCGAAGAGGAAAACAAGGTGGGCAAGGCCCTTGGAACCTTCTTAATGGGGTGGTTCATATTCACCTTCTTTTTGACCTTGATCACGTTGAAGTCCACGGTGGCCTTCTTTTTGGTGTTTTTCTTCTTGACGCTTGCGTTTTTGATGCTCACGCTCAGCGAGATCTTGGCTAGCACGGCTTGCAAGAAGGCCGGCGGTGTGTTTGGGCTTCTCTCCGCGTTTTTTGCGTGGTATTGTGCGTATGCGGGTATAGCCAACCCAGAAAACAGTTACCTCCCGGTGAGGGCCTTTGAGTTGCCGGACTTGCAAGACAAGACCAGGGAGTCCAAATCGAAGGCTTAATTATTTATATGTAATGGTTATTTATTAAGTGAGTTTATTGGATTTTTGTAAGTGGTTGTTTGGTTGTGTTTACATGTTGATAAGGTTGGTTTGGTTGTTTTCACTTCAAGGTTGTCTTTGGATGTTATCATGTCAAGTTGTGGGGTTAGCTTGATTTCACATCAACTTTGTGGGGAGGTTGTGTTCTTGCCAATGTTGTGGATTTGGTTGTGTTTCATGCCAAAGTTGTGGGGTTTGATTCTTTTCATGTCAAGTATGGGGTTTGGTTTTCCATGCCAAGATTGTGGGGTGTTTGTTGGTGATGTATTTTTTAATTTGGCTGCAAATTGAATTACGAGACTGGGAATGTTAGAGGGGGTTTAAATTTTACAAACAGAAGGGAATTTTAATCGTGTGAGAGTGAACTCTTTCAAATTGAATTCACTGAATAGTATACAACTATTCTTTACCATACTTATTTCCGTTGGACTTTTAAGTGTCTATCGGTTGGCACATTTATGACTTGCCGCGGCGAAAACCTACTGCAACAGACCAAAGTCAAGTTTTCAGATTTACTCAGGATTCACTTGAATGGTAAACACTCGGATAGTGAGAACTTGTGACTATTACAAGAGACGAGCTACGAAGCTAGCTCCACTCACGAATCGAGATATTGAACAACTAGGCGCAAATCTACTCCCTAGGAATTCACTATATCACTATCCATTTCACAGAATTTCAACCTAAGGTGACGTACTTCTGAAATGATAACGTCCTGGAGAAGAAATTTAGGGAGATGCATTGTTCGATAACCACCTAGAAACTACCTTTTTCATATCCACTAGACTTCAATGGATAAGAATACCTTTTACTTTATTCACAATATTATAAATCCCCTCCTCCATATACTCACATTCAGTCACATTGATATACTCTCATTACCTCTAAACGGATCCATTAGGTTGCAAATCTCTTCATTAGTCTCTCCATACTTCAATCAACTAAATAAACTTTATTATACTTCATCCCTCACCTCATAATCTACACCAAATCCTCACCAATAACCCAGTTAAACAAATCTTCAACTGCTCTCCGGTAACCCCAGAAATTTCAACGCTTACATAAGCATCAATTAAACATCAAGATTTATGAATGTAAAGATTACTAAACCCAACATGACAGCATTCGAAATTGTATTCAATGTCCCACTAGAATGCCAAAGCTGCGTCGACCACGTCAGCGCAACGCTCGACAAACTACAAGACGTCTCCAGCTACAAGGTCAGCCTCGCTGACAACGTGGTTACCACCACCGGCACCGCCCCTCCAAGCGAGATCGTGAAAGCCATCCAGGAAACAGGCAAAGACGCTATTATTAGAGGGACGGGCAAACCCAATTCCGCCGCCGTGTGCATCTTGGAGTCGTTTGACGAAAACGACAAGAAGCTGCCAGTCAAGGGCCTTGCGCGCATTGTCAGTGTCGCAGCCAAGCACTTGTTTGTCGATTTGACGGTGAATGGAGTCAGGAAGGGCACATACTACCCTAGTATACGTGTTTCGGGCAACTTGTCGCAGGGAGCGCTGAGCACGGGGGATGTTTTCCACCAGTTTGCGCCTATTGAGGTGGACCAACCATCTAGTTTTTCCACCACTATCAATGCGATTGGCACTAGCATTATAGAGGAGGACGGGGTATCGTTTTCGGGGCAGCAGTTTTTGCAGGCTGACTTGAGCATCAACGACTTGATTGGGAGGAGCGTAGTTTTGTCTAGTTTGGAGAAGGAGGTGAGTCGGGATGCGTTGGTGGGAGTGATTGCTCGCAGTGCTGGGGCCTGGGAGAATGACAAGCTGGTGTGTAGTTGCAGTGGGAAGACAGTGTGGCAGGAGCGTAAGGATGCGTTGGCCCGGGGGGTGACATCTTAGGAGTTAGTAAATTAGAAAGGTATGGTATTTGAGGAGAGTGTAATTGTTAAGTAGCATAGGCAAGTGTTGTGTACTTTAAAGATTTTGAACAAGAGTGAAAGAAAGTGCTTTTTAATTGTGATAAACGAACTAGAAGGCTTATAGTGAGTACAGGCAAAGAAGATCAAGATTTTAGGTCTAGGGACAATAGTGGCCTTTATGGATGTGACGACTAAAAAAGATCTATTAAGATAAAGTATGAATTATTGTCACCCTTGTATATGAATCACAATGTAACAGTATATGAATCACCTTGAAAAGAACACAGGATTAGGCCCTCCAATAGTGAAAGGCCTAAAAGGGTCAAAGATCTTCTAATTAGTTAGCTCTTTGCTCAATAAAAGACAGTCAAGTTGTCTAATAATGCTCTGTCTCAAACAATTTTAATTAGCCCTATTCACTGCTTCACTGCTAATCTTATGAACTGATAAGTTATCATGCAGAGACTTTTTATGTCACATTATGTCAAACTTTCTTGAAACCGTTGAAAATTTGGCTGCAAATTTAAAATGGAGAAGAAAAGGTGTGGAGGTTCGGGAATTTGTTTGAAGAACTAGTTTTGTTTGTTCTACAGATCTTATTCCTCTGGAATGAATGCACTTCTCAATCTGAGTAGACTGTCGACATGAGAACAGCAGAGCTGATTTGGAGACACCTTTCAGTTAGTACTTCAACTGGAGCAGTAAAGGACAATAAGGTTCCCTCCACTCCATCCTACATTACACAATCTGACTAGAATCTAAACCTCCAACCAACAATTTGAAAACAACAATGTAAAACCAACAATACCATAACCATCTATACCATAACTATACCATAACCAACTATACCATAAACAACAATACCACCAACAATACCATCACCACAAACACAATCACACCAAAGCAAAACCCTCCACAGCCCCCTCAACTCTTCAACCTCCACCCCAAATAAAACCTAATTTCACTCCACACTCTAGATAAGGGGTTCCTTTTTATAGCCTGCAAATTCACCCCAAGCTCGGATCCGAGCAACCGTATCCACAAATACTTTATGTGCTGAAAATTACCAACATCCGTCTGTCCAGTACACTAGGGTGGCAACAGCTTCTGATACTTTAATAGACTAAGAGATCAATTCTTAAAGTAGTTTAACTTTACTGTTAATTAGATACATGATAAAGTTATATTCACGCCACTCTCCTGACCATCTCCTGTAGCCTATACCGTCCATATCCCGTCCATATCCACACCACCACCACCACCACCCGCACCACTACCACCAAATTAATGCCCACATATCACACTCTACCGTCAAAAAGAACACCAAAATTCACATTCACTTTTCTCGGTGCCCCGCTATTTCCACAAAAACCAGCTTGACCAGTATATAAAGCATCACATCCCAGGAGTCGAAACCACCAAGATGCCGTCCAAAAATAACCAGAAGGCCGGCTCGCCCACCAACGTGGCCAGCGAGGCCACCAACGAGTCGATCCGCACCACCGTTTCGCACGCCACGTCCAACGGCGTGCTCGAGTACACTCCCCTCGACCAGATCCCAGCAGGAGTCAACAGAGTCGTCTCTGCCTTCCACAACAAGAAGAAAACCCACTCCGTCCAGTACAGATTGAACCAGATCAGAAACGTCTACTTTGAAATCAAGGACAATGTAGACAACATTGTCGATGCTTTAAGCAAGGACTTCCACAGAAGTGCCAACGAGACCAAGATGCTTGAAATCACTCCAGGGTTGAGCGAGTTGCTCCACACTATGGCCAGTTTGCACAAGTGGACCAGACCAGAAGTTGTTAGCGACTTACCCCGGAATTTGGCCAACAACAACGTGTACATTGAGCGGATTCCGTTGGGGACGGTGTTGGTGATTGCGCCGTTCAACTATCCCTTCTTTTTGTCAGTTGCGCCGGTCGTGGGAGCGATAGCCGCGGGAAACACGGTGGTTTTCAAGCCCAGCGAGGCCACTCCGCACTTTTCCAGGGTCTTGACGGACATTTTCACCAAGGCTTTGGACCCAGACTTGTTCTTTGCAGTCAACGGTGCGATCCCTGAAACCACGCTCTTGCTTGAGCAGAAGTTCGACAAGATCTTGTACACGGGCAACAATGCTGTGGGCACGATTGTTGCGAAGAAAGCGGCCGAGACGTTGACTCCGTATGTGTTGGAGTTGGGTGGTAAGTCGCCTGCGTTTGTGCTTGAGGATCTCAGCGACAAGGAGCTCACGACGGTGGCACGCAGAATCGTGTGGGGCCGTTTCGCCAACTCGGGCCAGACCTGTGTGGCCGTGGACTACGTCTTGGTGCACGAGTCCAAGAGGGAAAGACTCGTCCAGGAGTTGGTCAGAATCGCCAGAGACGAGTTCTACCCGCTGCTCACCAAGGAGTCCGAGTTTACCCATGTGATCCACGACCGTTCCTTCGCCAACTTGTCCAAGATCATTTCCACAACCAAAGGGAACATTGTGTACGGTGGAGATTCCGACCCGGAAACGAGGTTCTTGCACCCCACCATCATCGACGACGTCAGCTGGGATGACTCGAGCATGAGAAACGAGATCTTCGGGCCTATTTTGCCTATTATTTCGTACACTTCGTTGTCCGAGGCCGTCAAGCCGTTGCAGCAGCGCCACGACACGCCCTTGGCCTTGTACGTGTTCACCAGCGCAGGCACCAACAGAAAGAAGAACGCCCAGCTCGACGACATCTTGACCTCCGTCAGGTCCGGCGGGGTCATTGTCAACGACGTGGTGATCCATGTGGGCTTGGTCAACGCTCCGTTTGGAGGGGTGGGCAACTCTGGGCAGGGTTCGTACCACGGCTACTACTCGTTCCGCACCTTTACACACGAGAGAACTACGGTTGAGCAGCACTTGTGGAACGACTTTACGCTTGTGTCGAGGTACCCACCGTACAACCAGAAGAAGGAGAGGTTGGTTGAGGTTGCGTTGGACAGATACAATGGCAGCACATGGTTTGACCGTAAGGGGGATGTTAATGTAGGAGGTCCTGGTACGTTTTTCAGCTTGTGGACTGGAATTTCTGGGTTTGCTACTTTAGTTTATTATTTTGCGAAGGGAGTTTGAGGTGTTTGAAGTATTTAGTTAAAAATTGTAAAATGAATGATAATATGAATATGGTAAAATGATGGATTTAAGTGGTGAATGAAAGAAACGGTAGAATGGAGATATTTATTTACAAACGGTGAAGTGAATGAATGGTAAATGAAACGTAAAATGATGGTATTATGAAATAACGGTAGAATGAATGATTGGTGAAAAGAAAATGGTAAAATATTGGTATTTGTTAAGAATACGGTGAAATCGATAAAATGAATGTAACGAAAAATGAATGTAACGAAAAATGAAGGAAACGTAAATTGAATGAAACGTAAAATGAATGAAACGTAAAATGACGGTATTTATTAACAAAATAACGGTAAATTGAAACATAGAAAGTTTATTTCGGTGGACGTGCTAATTACTTTAAAAGTGTGTACTAGTGTTGTCGTTGTAACTGAAATTAGAGTAATTCATAATCCACCCAAACTTCAACATTAAAATATGTTAAATTCTCTCTCTTGAATTTTTTGATTCGAACGGCTGACTTTTGTGATCTCAACGTTTTCAGGCTTCTACGCATATTCTCTGAAGTCACCAAGGACTTCATACATTCAATAGAGCAACATCCTACATAACCCACAATACCTAGAACATTCTAGACAACTCAACCATCTCAATCAAATTACTCACAATTGGGCATTACTAACTGTAGTGCATTACCGATCATTAGATATGATTTACTAACGTTATAAATTTTCCCCAGAATTTACTAATCTCCTTGAATATAAAAACCAAATATCTCCTTGCTCTGAAAACCAAACATGACATCATTAACAAGATCTATAAAACAAATCGTAACTGCTGTGGAGAAGATGGAAGGAGTTGGTGCTTTGGTCCGCCGGTCAATTGGCATCAGAAAACAAAGGGAGTTTGCTCCCTTCCTTTTATTCGACCACTTCAGCAGTGTCTCAGGCGCATTTCCAGAACACCCGCACCGTGGACAGGAGACCATCACGCTTATGCTCAACGGGAGGATGGCGCACGAGGACTTCACTGGCTCAAAAGGAGTTTTATACCCTGGTGATTTACAGTTTATGACGGCCGGTAACGGCATAGTTCACTCTGAGGTGCCAATTCCCAGTGAAGACGGAACCCCTACGGAAGGATTGCAGTTGTGGGTGGATTTACCGCATAAGTTGAAGAACATTGAGCCTAGTTACAGAGACTTGAAGGCCTGGGAGGTGCCGAAAGTTACCGAACAGAATGGAGATGTTGATATCAAGGTGATTTCTGGAAAGTCCCATGGGTTGGAGTCAAAGAAACAGTTGGCGCACATCCCGATGGACTACTACCACGTTAAGTTGAACAACAAGGGTATTTATAAACAACCTGTGGAGACCGGTTCAAATTACTTTCTCTACGTTTTAAAGGGCAGTGTTCACGTAAATGGCGAGAAGATTGAACAGTACCAGAATGTGTTTTTCGATACAGACGGCTCTGAGATAGTAGCCGAGAATGCTGGCGAGCCCACGGAGTTGGTTTTGATAGGAGGCGAGATCTTGGACCAGAAGTCCATACACTACGGTGTTTTTGTCGCCGAGACCGAAGATGAGCTTGCCAGAGTGTTTGACGACTTTGACAGGTCTAAGGGTGTTTTCGCGCGGAGACGTACATGGAACACACTCATCAGTGACGGCGTGACGCAAGAGATGATCGACGGGCCTTTGAACGGCAGCGAACACGCCAGACAGAAACAAAGGCAGGCCTACGAGAAGGCACTTAAATAGCTATTTGTGCAATTTAATTTTTTGCAGTCTATTTGTAATTCGCTATGACGAAGACACACACACTAGTGGGGCTAACAAAGGAAAACATCTGGCTGTTGGACCTGCTCATTGAGAGGGTTGAGGCGGACTCGTTCGGGCGGTTTTGCCAGGAGAAACCGGTGACAAGGGGCGCAGTCACTGCATGTGAGTCTGGCTCACCGAAATTGACCAAGTTGCTCAGTGTTTTGCTTGCCTCAAAGATACGTGTTTGCGTTACTGAAGGTTCAAAGGCACTTAAGCGTGAGACGGTTGTTTTCACTTTGGAGCAGGGCACGGCCAGATTGGTTCGTTTTTTTGATGGGCAGTATAAGTTGGAGCTTCCAGATGGGTCTTTTTACCGAGTCAAGAAGGGGAGAAGGACCTTTTATCAGAAGAGAGCTGAGATGATAGAGATAGCAATTGAACGTTCAAGGGAAGTTGTTATTCAGAGGCCACAGACTGCTGGTTAGGTTTTAATGAAAAGTTAGACTTTATTAATGAACTTTGGTTTATACTTTTGTAAACGAGAAAATCTGTAGACAATACTCAAAGACAACACTAATGGATGATAATATCAGCTGCCAATTGTTGAGCTTTTCGTAGTATTATCTTTCAAACTACTTGACTTTAATGTTTATACTACATTAAGAAGAAGTTCACTTGACCTATTTGTTGAGAAGAGGAGGGTTTAGAGAAAGTGTATTTATTTATTGGTGTTTGCAGGGACAGTGACTTTCAAGAGTCCAAAGTTGAGACGAGGAAAATCAGAACTAAGCATTTTCACAATGGAATGCTCCCAATGGTTAGTCAAATGTCATACCTTAACTTCTCAGTCGAGTATCCACCTAAATTATGCATTTGAGAGAGGTAAATTCCATTAGTGGTTTCACATAAATAGTATAATCTGCTCTCTTGAATTGTGCATTGTGCTTTACACTCATGTGTAAGTCATGAAGAGGATATACGACTCTAAAACCTCAACCTAATCTAGGCTACAAGTATCAAGATAGTGCTTCTTGTGAGCTGAATCCAAGCTTTTCCTAAGAAAGATCAGCCGTGCATGGCTGCAAAAAGTTAAGCCACTAATTAAACTGTAATTTAAATTTAAGTTAGAAAGTACGAATTGAAGATCAGCAGGAGGTTAATGGTCAGCTTAGGGTTCAAGTTACTCTAGGATTATTCAAACATGGCGAACGATTCGAAATTGATGTCCTGATCTGAAGTTTTATTTCACAAAGAGTTCTAAGGTTTACACTCTGAAAGCTTAAACCTTCATAGGTTTATACACAACAACTCAAATAGAAGAGATAGTTGATAATAATACTGATATCTAAATACTAAGGCCGAGAAACACTAGAGCTTAAAAAATGATGGTTATGATATTAAGTTGACCTAAGTCATGCAGCTGTCAAGCAAAAGCGATGGAAAGGGTCCCTCAAGATTATCAATACTTTAGACTACTTTTTAATACTGAACTGGATGATCTGTGTTTTATAACACTCCAATATTCCATCTTCTTCCATTTTCCTAAGGCCCTTATCTTCAAATTCAACCTTAAAAACTAGCTCATCAAATTAACATACCTTCAATTTTTACTCAAATTTAATTCATGCAACTTTCCTTCAAATTTATACCTCATATTTATACCTCATATTCATACCCCAAATTCATACTCAAACCTCCTACACCTCCCCAAATCTAAACCTAATGATATTAATTAAATCGTAATCAAAGCTACTCAGAAATAAAAGTAACCTCATTAAAACCAACACCCTTCTCCTTCTTGTCAGCAACCGCAATCTCAAACTCATTCGCATACTGGTAAATGTACGGCTTAGTTCCCGCAACACCACTGACAATATTCTTGACAAACTGCGGAATCTCCGCCATGACATCGACCCGCTCAACCAAAACATCCAAGCTGCCCGAAACCGTGCCAAACACCTTATCCGTAGCAGCCGGCTCCGGGTCCTGCTTGCCCTCCAAGAACTTGAACTCAATGCCCTTTGGAACCGGCCAGCCAACCTCGTCAACCACCGCATCCTTGTGCACCACCTCGTTGTTGATCAGCGCAAGCACAATCTTGTTGTGCGACACGACAATGCCGACATTGACCTTGGTTGTGGCGTACGACACCGGCGTGGTGAACTCCATCTGCACCGCCGCAAAGTTCTCCAGCTGGAAGTTGAGAAAGTTCCACGCCTTGGCCGCGTGGTGCGGCTTCATGCCCTGGAGCGCCATCACAAACATGGTGTAGCCCTTCAACTCAAACGTCTTTGCTGGCGTCTTGACGGTACCGACAACCAGGCAGCGGGGCCAGAAAACGTGTCTCATGGACCCCCATGGTTGTGTGGCGTCGTCACCATACAAGGTCAAACCGTCCTTGCCAAAAACAACGCCATCGACCAAACGAACCACGGTCAACTCAACCTCCGACTCCTCGGTAACAGTCGACTTCAACGTGTAGGTGGTGTTGTCGGGGGCCAACTCGATGCTCAAGTTGTCTGCGAAAAAGTTGGCGCCCTCGACGCGGAAGTTGTCCAACTTGGTGGAGGTCCAGATGTTCTCGCCGGCGCCGCTCTGGTGGAACAATCTGAAGGTGAACTGGGCGGTGGTGTGCACGCCCATGACGTTGGAATGGATGACCTGGGCGAAACCGACGAATCCCTGTGCGAGGTCCGTGAAGTAGAAGGTCTGGGTCTCGACGTTGGTGGAGCTGGGCTGCTGCCAGTGGAAGTCGCGGGCGGTGGACGCGCGGTGGACGGCCGATCCGCCGCGGGTGATGCTGTCGGCGACCGTGTAGATGGCTTCTCTGCCGTACTCTGGCTCGGCGGTGCCTGCCACCGCCGAGAGACCTGATTGAACCCACTTTAACATGTTGATGATGGGAGCAAAAGATATTTGTTGCGTGTTTTAAGGAGATGCAGGAGGAGACGAGTCATGTGATTTGCAATGGAATAGAGAAGGGAGAGAGAATGGATTGGATCAGAGGGAGAGATTGGATAGGGGGGGGGGGGGTTGATTGTACTTGTGAGGTCGATATATGGTTGATACTTGGATGGTTGATACATGAGTAGGTCTTTTATTTGAGAATTGGATGGGTTTTCTTGCAATAGCCGAGACGATAGTACACAGGAATTGATATTGAGTTTACAATAAAAGGATAATGGTAAATATGAGTGAGAGAGAGAAGGTTAAAAATTATGAAAGGATTAAATGAATTATGAATTATGGAGTGATATTGAATTATGATAGTGATAATCAAATGTAGAGTGATAGTCAAATGTAGAGTGATAGTCATATATAAACTGACAATCAAACATAGACTTATAAATATGTGATAAAATGAAAGAAAACGAATAAAGAAAAAATGAATAGAAAAATAAGAAAACGAATTATAGTACATTAAAAATTAAGAAAAGAATGGTAAGAATAAGAATGGTAAGAATAAGAATAAAGTGTAAAAAAACTTGAAAGCAAGTGTACATCAAACATGACATGGTATGATAAAATATGGCATTGCTTGTGCAATCACAAGTCATTGACATTTGATACGTTTCAGAGGATTAATTTTCAGCAATTGGTCGTTATTAACTTTGTCTTACTCTTTAGGCTCTTCACTTTTACCCTCTTTACTTCTTCCATCCATCCATACACCACCTCCCAATATTCACCATCCATGTCTCCACCCGATATTACATGGCCCCACCCTCCATTTCACCACCCACATCTCCACCCACTAATCCTCCTTCAATGTTTCCCATTTCCTTTCCCCCACCCTTAACATTTCCAAACAATCACAAACCAAACAATCCATCCCCATCATCAGCCAAGGCAGGCGCATTCCAACAGCCAAAACACCCAGTGTGCACTCTTGCCCACGGAGTGCACACAGCGCCGTGGCTATTTCGGGCCCAACCCTGCCAACCTCAATTCAGCCTGTGCTCGCCGTAACTCTCTGTTACTGTAGGTCACCACCAGCCTGATTTAGTCACTCGTATTGGCGGGCGGTTACATAAGCGTTTTTTTCTTTTAGGCCAAAAATTGGGAATCAGCACACGGATCTACAATCAGGAGGAAATTGATCGAAATTTGGTACTTTTCTTCGCGAACATGTCTCTAGTGATATCGGGGCTCGAGCCGCCGCTGGGGGGGCCGATAGCGCTCTCGATCAAGTTGAACGCAGAGTTGATTGCCCACTTGCGCGGCTGCATCGCCAGCGACACCGTGCCCAAGTTGGTCGTGAAGGATGGGAACTATGTATGTATTTTGGTTGGTGAATGAAGAGAGAGTGGAGTAAAGTGAGAGTGGTGTGGAGTGAGAGTGAAGTGAGAGTGAAGTGAAAGTGATGTGAGAGTGAAGTGAAAGTGGAAGTGAGAAGTGAGAGGAAATATGGAGACTAGAGTGACAAATCATTGAGGAGCAGAGCGGCGGCAACATTACAGGATTACGCTCTGGATATTCATTGGCGGTATGTCAGATCCTTTTCTGAGTGCTCATTTGACTGTACTTTTTAGGCTGCTCATATGAGACGCCATATGTGACTACTCATATGTGACTGCTCACAGACTGCACATATCAAACTATCATTTCATACATTCGTACAACTCATTTACAGTCATTTTACAGTATTCACAGGGTCATTTCAATCTGCTATTTCACTGCTATTTCAGTACTGCGCCATTCATCTCTGTATTGCGCAGTTTCGTCACTTCAAAATCAGTTACAATAAAACTACAGAAGAACTTGCGGAACTAGTGAATATACTCAAACTCACCTAATCTTCACTCAGCCTTACAATAATGGTGCGCTCCGCGCACATGTACAAGTGCTTTTACTAACCAACAGACAATCAAAATATCAAACCTAGAATTCCCGTGCGCTACCATACCCGAGCACCTCAACGTGGACATCTACTCGCTCAACAACTCGCAGTACAACGGGCGCGTGTCCACCAAGTTGAACCCAATCACAGACGAAAAGAAGATTGCCGAGTATAAACGTGCGATCGAGTTCAAAAAGGCAAACGGCACTAAAAACCCACAGGGCCCACAAAATCTCGCCAGCTCGACACCCAGCGCACAAACGAGCCCGTCGCGGATAAGCCTGCCTCGTAAAAAGCGGCACACCCAGTGCTTGCCCACGGACCTGCCCAGCACCTGCACCAGCAAGTTCCTCCACTTGGTGGCCCTCGGGCCCGCCTCCTCCGCACTGCTCGCGCTGCTGCTCCAGCTTCCGGCGGAACAGATCAAGAACTACATTGCAGAGCACGCCCAGGTGTACCTGCGCAGCAACACCTTCACCAAGGACGACAGGTACCCCACCGTCGAGCGCAAGCGCAGGCAGCGCATCCTCAACCGCGACGTGGACGACGACGACGACGACCTCGAGTCCGTGCTTGTGGACTCGGACGACAACGACGCCGACTACTCCGAGCTCGTTCCAGAGGGAAGCTACATTCTCAAGGACAAGGCGTACAAGGAGTTGAAGCCGTGGGAGTGGGAGCACTACTCGAGCTTTGAGCGCAAGCTCGTGATCGCCAACGTGCACCGCGCGCTCACGCGCTTGGGGTACCTGGACACGCACCCGTTGCGCAGAAAGATCTGCGAAAAGGGCCCGGGCGGGTCCACCACGTCATTATCGTCCGTGGCGTCGTCGTTTTCCAGCACCTCGACGGCCCCGACGTCTGCATACTCCACGCTGGAGGAGAAATCCACGCTAGGCGGCGGCTTCCTTACGAGCAGCAAGAAGCCGGTGCCGTTCAAAAAGTCGCATACGGACTCGCCCAAGTTGGCGAGCCACAAGGAGGTCATTGGCAAGACGCTGGCCAGCGTCGCCAACTCGCCGAACCTCCACGTCCAGCCGGGCAAGCGCAAGTTCTCGTCCTCGAGCGGGTCCACGGGGTCCACTTCGTCCTCGGAGGACGAGAAGCTTGTCAAGAAGATAAAGGCCGAGTACACCTCGCCGTCCTCCGAGGAGGAAAAGACCCCAGTCGACAAAACCGCCCGCAGAATAGAGTACTACACCAGCTTGGCCTCCAAGTTCAAGAGCAAGTACAAGGAGTACGAGTCCTTGTACAAGCGCCTCAAGACGGAGCGTTTGGGTGACAAAAAGTTGTTGGTCAAGCTCTTTGAGATGCACAACCTGTTGTCGCAGTGGAAAAAGACCTTATGGGACTACGAGAAGGAAATGAAGCTGAAGGAGAGGATCATGAGGTTGTCCAAGCATAAGAAAACTGGGGCCGTTGGAAAGAGGCCTACAAAATTGAAGTCTTTAGATTATTAATCTGATATTAAAGTTTAGTTTTTGATTAAATTTTGAATTTCAAATTGAGTTTTTAAGTTATTAATCTTCATATTCAATTGAGTCTTAGATTATTGATCTTGACATTTAATTGAATCTTTAGATTATTGATTTTGACATTCAAATTGAGTCTTTAGCTTATTAATCTTGACATTCAAATTAGCCTTCACATTATTTATCTTGACATTCAAACTGAGTCTTTACATTATTTATCTTGACTTCACAAAACAGAGTCTTCAGATTATTCATCTTTGACATTCGAGTTGACATCACAAGCATTGGATATGCCTGACTTTCATTCATCTTTTATTAATATACCTAATAATTAAAAGTTATATTTCAAATGCATTAGAAATGTTACTTCGTAAATTGTCTGTGCTGAACGTATTGATAATAAATTCATCTTTTTAGTTGACTGCTTCATCTTTCCCAATATGCCTTGAAAGAGCGAACTAATTGAAAGTAAACGTTTTACTGGTATCAATGAACTTTATTCAGCTTTAATATGTCTTAAATGAACGAATTGGAATTAAACTCATCAATTCACTGATATCTATGCTTATTCCATTTTTTCTTGAAGTGTCTTGAATGAACGTATTGGAAGTGAACTCACAAATCCTCTATAAAGTTCAATTCATTTCACTCATTTTTAATGTAATTGAATGGGCGTGTTGGAATTGTACTCACTTTAAGCTTAGTACTTGTATTGATCTTTCTCCATTCATCTTTACCACTCTATTGTTGAGTTGTCGTGGTTAATGATTAGACAGCTTAAATATCTTGTATTGAACTAAAGAGCTAGGTAGAGGATATTGACCCTTTAAGTAGTCCATTCTACGCTACTCCTCTAGGAGGAGGTCCCCACTCCTCTCAAGAGTGACCAGATCTTATATCCTTTTCCTGGTGATTCCTATACTACCTCAATGGCGCTTTCTATACCATTGTGATGGTGGTTCATAACTTTATTGTGGTAGCGGTTCATCTTCTATTGTGAATGCAGTAAAATCTTAACACAATAGTAGCTTCTCTATTAGTTGTCACGTAATCCTTTAGAGTAGCTGTGGTGGTCCTCTAAGTCCACCTGTGGTTTTCAGCCTAACATCAATACAAATTGACACTGGATAAACTCATTATGCTCAACTATCCATTTTTTATTATTCCTATAAGAATTGGTCTAAATGATATCTCATCATTAAACTTAACCATATCCAAAGATTGCATTAGAAATCAGGCACATTACAATCCTTCTATAATTTTCAACCTTTCTTCTAACCTAGAAAAATTGCATTGGAAATTTTATATCATATCAACTCTTCGATTTAACCAATCAACTTTTAAAAACTAAAAATTGTAGTAGAATGTAAGCAAACAGTGCTCAATAATCTTTAACTATGCATCTTCTATATACCCTAAAAAAATTGGGTTAAAAGCTGATAATTTGAATTCTTCAATAACTATTCATCTTTCATATTCCCTGTAAAAATTGCATTTTAAATACCATCATATTAATTTCAATTTCAACCTTTCATCTTTTATATACAAACAAAACAATAGAATTACCCATTTTAATTCTTCTACCTTTAACAATTCATCCTTAATATACCCAATAAAAATTACATTGAAAACTGACTGTCATTTTCTATCAACTTTTATACTCAAATAGTCTAAATCTAAAGTAATCTTATCCATTCATTCTTTTCCTAATAATTAAAAATACTCTTAAAGTATAAACACCTACTCTCAAGCATCTCCCAATCAGCTTGCGTGATCCACATCTCTCCAACAACCTTAAGCCTTCCGTACACACTCCCACCCTTCCAGGTCAACATCTCCGGGTCAAACTCTCTAGGTGGTGGCAACACATTCGCAGTGAGAACCCCCCCACGCTCAACCAACTCGTCAATGTACTCAAGGTCCAACTTGGTGGGCGTCTGCTCCTCTATCTCATCCAACTCCTCGGCACTGAGCTCAATGTCGTCCACCTGCACAGGCTTGTCCGGCAGCAGCTCCTCCTGCAGTCTGCGCTGCTTGTACTGCGTGATCAACTGGTTTCTGGCCGTTCTCGCCTGGCGTGCCTGCTTGCTCACATACTTCAAAATCTCGTCCAAGTTGGTCGACGACAAGATCTTGGGTCGCCAGATGCTGATTCTGTCGCTCAAAATCAAGTCACAGCCCGATACCTTGGCAAACCCACCGCCCACAATAAGCAAGTTGTCGTAGTACTTCTTGATCTTGCCCAAATCCGTAGCAAGACCTGCGTTGGTGATGGACTCCACAATGGCCTTTTCAAGCGGCGTGGTATGAATATCGACCAACCTGTCCTCCTCGGCAAGCTTCTTCTTCTGACTGTCAGCCAGCGGTGTTCCACTCAGATCCGACTGCACCTGGTTGCGGCACAACTCGAGAAGCAAGTCCTCCTCGGACATGTCGCAGTACGGCAAGCGCGACTTGAGCCTGACCTGCGACTTGGAGAGCGGGTTGTTGGGCCGGTTCGTGTACTGGTCGAGCGACGGCGTGAACAAGCGCTTCTCGTGCGTGTTGTTGGGCTGCGCTGAAGAGTGGATCGACGGAATTGAGGAGCGCACGTCCTTTTTTGCAGCCAAAGCTCTCTGGAAGATTTGCGGGTAGAAAAGGCCCAACGGGGCCAACATGACCTCGTCAAAGACCTTGAACTCGAACTTCTCGGTGGTCTCGCCTGGCTTGCGCTTGTAGAAATTGTACAACTGGATCGCAATGTCGGCGTCCTGAAACGTGGAGTAGTCGTGCTTCAACTGCTGCGCCAACTCCCAGTCGTCGTTGCGGCTGGTGAGGTTGATGTTGCGGTAGGGAAAGCTGTTTTCGAGGAGGAGTTTGATGAATGTTTCTGTGATCTGGTCGCCGCCGTAGTTGAGAAGCACGCGTGAGTCGGTGATGACCAAGCCTTCGTCGACGCAGCTGACGGAGGTGGTCTGTGCGCCGACGTCCACCACGCACGCACTCAGTGCACCGGCGCCGAAAGTTGCGGCCACCGACTCCTGGATCACACTCACGCGCCCAAAGCCAACGTACCGGAACAACACCCCGACAATCTGCTCGACAAACATTTTGTCGTAGAGGTCTGGAATAACTAAAATTGCTTTGAGTTGGGGTAAAGCATTCTTTGGGATTTCAATTTGCTCTAATGAGTCAAGAAGAATGTCTGCGATATCGCCTAAAAGTTCCTGAGCAGACTCATAATCAACAGAGTGCTCGTTGAGGTTGCCGTTGATGATGGGATATCTGAGTTTCCAAGGACTTTTTGCAGTAATTGGCAACTTCAATGCCTCGGCACCCACATACTTTGTTTTTCCATCGGTGTGCCTCAAATCAATCCACTCTTTTTTGTACGGATCATTGTGGTCTGGAATTCTCTCTGGATCTTGTTTTTTGTTAAAGTTTGAAGCTGTTTCACGGGAATTGGGCAAGATACGACGTTTATAATAACGCATACGTGCTTTGAAATCTTTGGTCATCACACCTTTAGCCTCCTCAAACTCCTCGTCAAAGTAAATGTCTCCAGTGTCGGGGTTGGTGGAGCGCACCGGAAACACCTGTGTCTCTGCCGGGGAGTGTCTGGGCACCGCGATGACGGTGGGCACCGAAAGCGGCACGGCATCGGTCGCACGACCGATCCGCGTGTATCCCGACCCCAAGTGAACAACTATCGTGTCGTGGCCCACCTTGACCTTGTCCTCGGGCTGCTCCTCGTTCTCATCATCCTCTTCTTCTTCTGCGGCCTCGGCCGCAGCAGCAGCCTCCTGGTTCTTCTTCATCTCGACCTCGATGTCGTTCAAGTCGAAGTTGTCAAAGTTGGTCATCTTGGTGGTGCTCGTGGCGGACGAGCCCTTCTTCAACTTGGTCGCGAGCAACCGCTCGCGTCTCCAATTTCTGATGAAACCAACCTGCTCATCTTTACGCAAGTACTCGGTGAAGTAGTTCTTCTGGTTGATGAGCGGAATCGACTTGACGCTGGTGAGCTTGAACTTGTTTTCGTCCTCGACTCTGCCGATGCCTGTTTTCTTCAAGTTTTCGGCGATGGTGATGGCTGCCTTCATGCGGCCTTCTTTTCTGCGCTGGAGCACCTCTGCGCTTGGCCGTTTGGCGCCTGCCGTGACGTCAGCGCGCCCTTTTTTGGGTCTTTTGGCTTCGGTTTCGGGTTCCGACATGGTGATGTGTTTTGAAAAGTTGGATGAATTTGGGGCACGTGAGTGATAAGGAAGACTCGAGTGGTTGAGTGATGGTAGGTAGAATTGGGAGATAATGTAGGTTGATTGGTAGGTAGAATTGGGAGATAATGTGGTTGAGTGGTAGTTGAATTGGGAGGTGAACGTGGCTGAGTGATAGTTGAATTGGGAGGTGAACGTGGTTGAGTGGTAGTTGAATTGGGAGGTGAACGTGGTTGAGTGGTAGTTGAATTGGGGGATAATGTAGGTTGAGTGATGGTAGGTAGAATTGGGAGATAAATTGATTGTAGGAGAATTGGTGAGTTAATAGCAAGGATTGAGAGCCATAAGCAAACAAAAATGTATTTGAGAGGTAAATTAAAAGTGGGTGATGGAACTGGAGGTGAATTAGTAGTAGGAGATGAAAGTGGGAGGTGGATTAATATTAAGTGAATGAATACGGAGTGATGGCACGATAGAGAGGTGTATGAATGGTAGGAGATGCAATTGGGTGGTGAATTAATATTAGGAGAAGGAATTGAGAGGAGAAATTTGGAGGTTTGTCAATAGTAGGAGATTAAGAGGTGGTATGAACACTAGGAGTGGTAATTGAAAAGTTTATGAATACAAGAAGATGGAATTGGGAGGTGAATTAATAGTTGGTGGAATTGGGAAGTAGATTAATAGTTGGTGAATTGGGAGGTGAATTAATAGTTGGTGGAATTGGGAAGTAGATTAATAGTTGGTGAAATTGGGAGGTGAATTAATAGTTGGTGGAATTGGGAAGTAGATTAATGAGAGAAATCTGCAATAATTGTATGAGATACAATTGAGAGGTGTGTGATTGTAAGGAAATGGAATTTTGAGGTGAATTAGGAGAAGGAATTGGTATGAAAACAAGGTGTTGATTTGATATGGACAGAATTGAGTTTAAGAATACACTTTTTTACTGAGAATAAACGATTTCTTACTCCAGAGAGGTCTTGTCTCTAAATATCACAAATTGTGTGGTTGCGTGGTGGAGGATTACTCAGTCCCAATTCACTCGTTCATTCATCGTTCTTACTTTTGGGGATTCAATTTTATAGCTGAAATTCAAAGTGAACAGGAAAGCAAGAAGTTCCAACAATTTGTAAATTATTGTTGAATATCCAAAAGTATTAAAATTACACTTATACCAACATCTTCAAACTAAAGTACATCCATTATGAATGAATGAAGATCCAACATTCAGAATATGTACCACTCCACATCCACCTCTTCAATTTGCAGAAAAAACCCAGAACTTCAAATTCTCGCCAAATCAAAAAATTGGAGAAATCTGAAATTTGCACCCAATTTTTTCTGCGTGGTGACGTTTCGTTTCGAAGCGGAGTTCTTGTTGATTGACAGTTAGATCACCATCGCAGACAAGATCTTTTAAAGATGAATATCAACCTCTTCAATCTACTTACAATACTATCTTCCCATTCATCTGAATTGGTAACTTTCCTATTCAAAGCAAACAACTCCCACCCAAAGTAATGTTGACCTCCGTCGTCGAATTTATGAAAATCAAACCCAAAATTCTCAAAGCTCCAAACACAATAATCAACAACTTTCCAAAGTCAAAATCCACTTCTCAAGCCCACATATGCTCTAGTCTAAATGTCTACATTCATCTCAAACCTGGATCTCAATCTGCATATCCATCTCCATCAGTTTCCATCCACCTCATCCATTCTTCTCTTCCATCCAAACAATCCAATCAACCCAAATCAACCCAACAGTATCACGTGGCCAATTTATTCTTTTCCCGGACCACACCGGAAAACAGGCCTGGCCAATCACAGCCGTCCGTCTGAACCATCGATGAACTCCAATCACTCGCCCACACCACTCTCCAAACTCCTCCCCCCCACTTCCACCACCACCACACCCACACGCACCACCAACCTCACTCCATCAACCCTGTAAATTTTTCATCCAAAAAACACGCCCCTCACATAAAAAAAGAGCCGGCCAAAAATTCGACCCATCAAAATTTGTCTATCCTCTTCTTTCCAAACAACCATGTTGAACAGACAATTCGTCCGCGGTTTCGCCTCCAGCAAGCCAGCGCAGAACTACGCCTCCACCATCAAGAACTTGAAGGTGAACGCCGACACCAAGGTCATCTACCAGGGGTTCACCGGCAAGCAGGGTACCTTCCACGCCGAGCAGGCCATTGCCTACGGAACCAAGGTGGTGGGTGGTACCAACCCTAAGAAGGCTGGAACCCAGCACTTGGGCTTGCCCGTGTTCGCCTCCGTCAAGGACGCCATCAAGGAGACGGGTGCCAGCGCCACGGGTATCTTTGTTCCTCCCTCCATTGCTGCCAGCGCCATTGAGGAGGCCATTGAGGCCGAAATCGCGCTTGCCGTTGCCATCACCGAGGGCATTCCGCAGCACGACATGGTCAGAATCGCCCAGATCTTGAAGACCCAGGACAAGACCAGGTTGGTTGGTCCAAACTGCCCGGGCTTGATTGCCCCAGATCAGTGTAAGATCGGTATCATGCCGCTGCACATCCACAAGAGAGGTAGAGTCGGTGTCATCTCCAAGAGTGGTACCTTGACCTACGAGGCTGTTGCCCAGACAACTGCCGTTGGTTTGGGCCAGTCGCTTGTCATCGGCATGGGTGGTGACCCATTCCCAGGCACCAACTTTATCGATGCCTTGACCTTGTTCTTGAACGACCCGGAGACCGAGGGTATCATCTTGATTGGTGAGATTGGCGGTACTGCCGAGGAGGAGGCCTCAGAGTTCTTGAGGCAGCACAACTTGACCAGAGACGTGCCAAAGCCGGTTGTTTCGTTCATTGCCGGTGTTTCTGCTCCTCCAGGCAGAAGAATGGGCCACGCCGGTGCCATTATTGCCGGTGGTAAGGGTGACGCCAAGCTGAAGATTGCTGCTTTGCAGTCGGCTGGTGTTGTTGTTGAGCCATCTCCTGCCAGATTGGGTAACTCTTTGTTGAATGAGTTTAAGGCTAAGAACTTGTTGTAAGTATATTAGAGTATATGAGTGAGAGTTCTGTTTTGTAGATTTGAGAGTGAGTATGAAAGTGAAGAATAGAGAAAAGGGTTGATTTATAAAGTAAATTGGAAGTTCAGAGAGATTTTTGAAGTAAATTGGTGGTTTAGAGAGAAGAATTGATTTTTAAAGTAAATTTGAGGTTTATTAACCCTTCTAAATTGATAGTTTATAATTCAAAAAGATTATAATCATTATTGTTACTCTATAGTCATAGATACTTTTAATCCTATACTAATAGTACTATAAAGTCGTAAAACGAAAAAGTCCAATACTCAAAATTTACGACATCAACGACATCGAATGAAAAAAATTCTATACCAACTCAAACACCAAGATGTTAGCTAGAACGTGGCTCAGGAGTGCGGTACAAATACCCCGGGCTCTCCCCGTCGTGAGAGCATTCAGCACCACAATCCCCTTGCTAAGAACAAACACCTCCACGAGAACCAAGGAGAACGTGCACGACTTGGAAACATTTTTCAAGTTGATTGGCCGTCTGACAGTCGAGCACTTGGACACCTTTGAGGGCGACTTAAACAAGTTCCTCAAGACGTCTTCGAAGGAAATGAAGAACTTGGGCATCGATGTGTCCACCAGAAGATACATGTTGAGATGGATCAACAAGTTTGAGAACAACTTGGAGCCGTTGAGAGAGCACAAGAAGGGCAAGAAGAAGCACGGAGGTGAGAGAAACAGAGTCACTGTTTTGGCCAAGAAGAATGCATTAAAACGTTTGGAGGACAAGGAGAAGTTCAAGCAGAAGGAGTTGGATGCTGAGAAGAGAGGTGATAGGTTGTTTTAGCTTGTAAATATAAGGTTTATTGTGAGAGTGTAGGGTTGGTTTATTTCAGATTGTAGGGTTGGTTTATTTCAGATTGTAGGGTTGGTTTATTTCAGATTGTAGGGTTGGTTTATTTCAGATTGCAGGTTGATGTGTTTTAAGACTATAGGGTGGGTAGTGTTTTAAGAATAGTTGAAGGGTGCAGTAGACGTTTTTTTGGTGTCAGACGACTATAACATGTCTTAATCTTTTATATGAAAATGAGAGTACTCAAATAGAATATGAAAGCTCTTAAGTCTAAGGAATATTGAAAAGTAAAAGCTTTCTTGACTCCGAATATACTCAGCATGGCTCTTGTACTTTCGAACAGTAGAGTTTTTGTAAGTTGTCAGTAGTTCAATACCAAATAAAGTCCAAAAGTATAATTCTTTGCGTAAAGTAACCAGATACTAAGTACTAATAAGCATGCACTCAAACCTAAACATAATTACCCTATCCCATAGCAAATCAACCTATCATCACTCTTATACCCATCAAAATTTGCAACCGATCGGTAGCGCTCAAACAAACCGCGTTAACAAAAACAAAAACAAACAGTATACAAAGACAAACACCAAACACATAAAATGGACCTCGACGGTCAAATGAGCGCACTCGAGGCGTTCATAACTCAACGAACTGCGTCCCCGTTGCTGCTGTCGCGAAACCACAACTCAAGCCACCAGCTGTCCAAGCAAATCAATGCCATTGCAGGCCCGATCTTGGCCAAAGCTGCGTGTGAAAAAGCATATTCACCATCCACTATAGACTTAATTTCCAAAGCATTTCAGTGCCAGTACATCACCACACCCAGCACGACTGATACCATGACGCTCATCAAAAAGCACCAGGTGTTTGTAATCAACTTGATTGAGGCAAAACACTTTGACTTTGGTTTGCAGCAGCTCTTCATAGTCCAACACCAGCTACTGAAAATGGTATCTCAGAGAAAACAGTACCAAGAAGCATTTTCGATCATTCTAGTGCTCCAAGGTGTGCCCTTTACAGAAGAGTGCGAAGACATGGACAATTTAGCGGTGGTTCACCTAATTATTTCATTTCAAGTGTTGACCTTGCAATGCTTACTCCAGTACATTTCCGTGAATTTGAAGTCGATTTTCCTCAGAAATGACAAATATGGCGTCGACCAAGACACCCTTATGTCTATTGCGCATGTTCTTTTGAACGAAAGCAGCTTCAGCAAGTGGTTGCACAAGTGCGAGGCAATGCTCTCGCCCAACTACCCAAAATACCAGGCCAATGTGGCGAAACTCCTCAAAGGTTTCGTCAAGGTTTGCGATTTATTGATTTCAAAGGGAAAAAATGTACAGGTAGCAAGAGATTGTTTGGTATTGAAGCAGATTCAGTATTCACCGCTGGATGAAAGTATGATTGATAGTGTGGTTATGCATGACTCGTTAATGCCATTTATTTCAGACTTGAACGACTCTGAAATCATGCAAAAGTTGAAGCCTTCCAAGGTTACAGACTTGAATCTGGCATTACGCGAGTTCAATGCAAACCCTTCACCGACAACCTTACAAATATTGAATCTCAGAATGGCCTCGGAGCCGACTCTGACTAAAAACGACGACATTGTGCGGTTGATCAACAGTTACACCTTGCTGACTGACAACAAGCAATTGCCGTTCATGTTCATTAATTGCATAACACAAGCCATTTACACTGCATCGTCACAGCAAAGAAGACTTTCAAAAAACCATTTACTAGTACTAGACCCATTCACCCTTTTTTTGAAGGAAGCGTTCGAGGTTGCACAATTTACTAACTTGATCGGTACAAACTTATCCAACTTGTACAAAATTTACAAAGAGTTCAAACAGTTTAAGAGAATACGAAACATATCGAATTTACTCTTTCATATGGGACTCAAGTTTGGCGAAACAATGAGTTTATTAAATTCGGTCGAGTATGAGGTATTTATTGTGGTGAACGATTCGTCCCTGGAAAATTTGGCAAACTTAACTTCGAAGTCTGTGAAAGTTGCAAAGATCTTAATTGACCTGAACAACTTGAAACAAGCTTCCCTGGTCCTCATTCAACTTTTGCCACTTTTGGAAAACAATGAATCTAATTTCACTTCATTAATGGAATCGTTTAACAACCCTTCACTCATTCAGGTTTTGTCCAAATGTATGTATGATCCAATTTTCGCAACACAGTTTGATTCAGCCTTTGAATCAGAAGTTTTCAAAGCAGTCATAGTGTTGAAGGTCATCCAGTACGCTGAAAAGTATTTTACATCCGAGTCTCATAAATCTACCATTACTAGGAATTTGATGACGATGTTGACCATAGAGGACGCGGACTTAAAGACTTTAGTTTACTACAACTACTACAATATCAATGGATTGATAGATTTGGTTGACTTAGAAGCCCCATCTACCAATAATCCAATATTGTTGGCTGGGTTTTACTTGCAAAAGTTAATCAATTTTAAATGGAACGAGAACTTTTTAATCAACTCGATTTCATTTTGCCTACAATGGATTGAATTGGAAACGGGTGTTAGGGATGATATCGAATTCGATATTTTTGAGCAAATACTTTTTTACTTGAAGTTTAATGGTCAAACTGGACAGGTGATTTCTCTTATCCAACTATACAAACTGAGTGTTTCTCAGAAACAACATCTTTTCCTCCAAGAGCAAATGTGTCTGTGTCTAGTCAAGTTGTCCTTTCCAAGTAGTGTCGACTTGCACAATTCACTCAACAATTTGAACTCACTGCTCAAACAGTATAAAGTTAATTCGATTCACAAAGTCTTGCATTTTAACTTATTGCAGTTGAATTACTTTATCTCTGCAAAGAAGTTAGACATGGCATCTGAAAAATTCACTAAGGTCCTCAAAATATTGAAGTCAAGAAACGAGTTCAATGTGAACGATACTTCAGCGCAACCTATCAGGTTGACTGACAAGTTCAACAATTTGCTCTTGATTGCAAAGTTCCAAATAATTAGCACGAACTTAAACACTGCTCTCGGTAACCACTTTGCAGCCTTCAATAGTGTCAAGATAGCAGTCAAGTTGTTGTATTCAATTGTTAAAAAGTCAACGTCAAACGTACCAAAGTCGTTTTATAACAAGTTGAAATGGGAGACGGTTCTGTTGTTGTTTGAAGCATACAGTTTAGCATTGAACATTCTTCAACGTTTGGGTATCACACGCGATTTTATTTACTACCTCAATGAGTTCAAAAAAATCAACGCATCTTTACAAAGTGCTCCTTTACTTACAACAATTAATTGGTACAAATTAATTGTTCACAATTTATTCTTACACAATGAGGAAGAGATTGAAAGTTTACTTTGCAAAGTGAAGGAATCTTCGAACATAGAGATAGTTCAGAATAACTTTTGCGTTAAATTGCTTAAATCCAACCTTATAAGCATTCTCAATGGTGCAACACAAGAAAATTATGAATCGAATCCAAATTGGACATCGTTACTGAACACTCCCACCCAAGACTTGTCCAACATGTACACTTTGAAGAAAAATTTGATACCCTGGAACTACTTGCTCAGTTTGAAAGACATCAAAACAAGTGGCGAGACTTTGGTTGACACGTTTATTTCGTCAAAGTTTGAGCTCAAGGAAATATTGACCAACTTGAGAAGAAATCCAAACTTTACAATTTTGTCCGAGTCTATTAAGATTCTTCCTACCATTGTTTCGGAAGGTGCAGTTGATAAATCAACGATAGACATTCCACTTATCGATGAACTATTGAAATGTAACCAGATGTTACTCTCATTCATATCTTCCAAGAACTTGTCTCAGTTAAATATCTACGAAATCCGAGACATTACCAAAGTGTTGAACCATTGTCTTTCGTTAATCTCCTCGATGACTATTTTCAAGTTGAACTCTTCGTTGCTCATGGACTTATACTTCTTGCAAGACTTCACCAACACTTTACCGTTCAAGAATGATAGACTTTTGAACCATAGCTCGAGTGGAGTCACAGATTTGTTGCCCCCAGAATTGCCTCCAACAAACAAGGTAGACGACTTCCAAGCTATGTCGGTACACTTCAATGTTGACTTGAACTTGAATATTCCTGAGAACTGGACAATAGTTTCCGTTGATGTTTGCCCGACAACAGGTGATTTGTTAATGAGCAAGTTTTTTAAGGGTTCACAACCGTTTTTCATTAGGTTGCCTATACAGAGGTTTTCTAACAGAGGAGGTCAACGAATTATCCATACTTTTGAAGAAGTCTCAAACTCTTTCAAACAAATAATCAAAAAGAGTGATTTGTCAACCAAATCTGCAACAACTTCGAAGATCCACACTAAAGAGGATCGTAAAAGGTGGTGGAAACTTAGATTTAGCTTGGATTTGAGAATGAAAGACTTGCTCGATCATGTTGAGCAATATTGGCTTGGAGGGTTCAAATGTTTATTCAACAACCACAAAACTAGTGAAAATGTCCTTTTCAATAAGTTCAAGGCTGACTTGACGAAATTAATCAAGAGCGTGTTGCCAAGAAGGCAAGGAAATGGCAAGTTTATGGACTTTGACGACCACTTGATCTACGCATTTTTCAACTTGAAAGAGTATTCAAGGGAAGACATTGATGACTTGATTTACTACATTGTTGACCAACTTGCATTCCATGGAGAGAGAAACAACTATGCTGAAATTAATTTTGAGAAATTCCACACCTCAATCGAAGTTCTATGCGACAAGTATTTCAGTTTACGTACTCCATTGAAAAACGAACACCTTATTTTAGTCCCAAGTGCTAAATGTTCGTTCTTCCCATGGGAGTCATTAAACTGCCTCAAAGGAAAGTCTGCGTCTAGAATGCCTTCAATTCAGATGTTGGTAGACCACTTGAAAGCGAAACAACCAAACTTCTCGACGAAAAATAGACAGTTGTTCTACATGATCAATCCAGGGGGAGACTTGAAGAGAACTGAGGAGAAATTCAAATACAAGTTTGAACAAGTACCTACTTGGAATGGGCTCATCGGAAAGAAACCGTTAGATGATTCGTTGTTTTTGGATGAAGTTGTCGACAACAAAGATTTGTTTGTATACTTGGGCCATGGAGGCTGCGACCAGTACATTAGAACGTCAACATTGTATAAAAAGTGTCTTCCACTGGGTCCTTCGCTTCCCCCAAGTTTATTGATCGGGTGTTCTCTGGGGTCTTTACAAACCAACGGCATTCTCGAACCGAGCGGAAACATCTACAACTGGCTCACCTGTGGATCGCCTATGGTATTGGCAAACTTATGGGATGTGACTGATAAAGACATTGACCAGTTCAGTATGTCTGTTTTTGAAAAATGGGGACTTTTTAATAGAGGTGTGAAGTCAACTAATGTTAGCATCTGTGATGCGGTGAAGCAGAGCAGAGAAAGTTGCAATTTGGCATATTTAAATGGAGCTGCCCCAGTAGTGTACGGACTTCCATTGTATTTAGAGTAGAACATCACAATGACTACATTTTGGTGCTCTTTAATTTATTGGTATTTTAAGATTAGGTTGTTGTAGAAAGAAACATTAGTGGTATACAGCTACCACCTCAAATAGTAGTTGTGGGAACCAAATGAAACTGGGGATTTGAAACGCTGAAATGCCTGACACCTATCTCTGAAGCAAAATCACTCTTGAAGGCTCCTGATGATGGATGGTGCATCTGGATCACCGTTGCACAAGTCAACAGTCCATGTTCCATCACGGTTGTCCAACCAGTTACATCGTTTGTGGAGATTTTCCTTCTCTTCTGAGCTGTACTGTGCTAAGAGAATCCTAGATTCCCTTTTATTTATTATGCTTAACAGACTTTCACCACAGTTATTAATTCTCCAACCATCTTTGTCCATACTCCAGGTACAGCTCCTTCTCAAACTAATATAGTTCATAACATTTGAGGTTGCAGCTGGTAAGGCTGAGATACTTGACACTAGAAAGAAGCTGAAAGCTATAGAATGGAACTGCATTATAATGGTGTAGAAGACAAATTGAGAAAACCTGTATACTTAAATACTTAACTCACTGATTACACTCTGGTGGTGGTTCCCCTACACTGCAAAAAATTGCAGTATTCCGTAATTTTAGAAATAGGGTGTGGGAAATAGCCGTAATGATTCTATGATTATTGAACTTCTTGTTTTAAGCTTTTGAAAGCCAGTTTTTGAAGCATTTTCACTGAAGGTAATCATGCCTGCAACAGGGCTGTGAACCTGGCTAAAGTTCGTTTCTAACAGTCAATACGAACTCGAGTTGGCTTATAAGTGGCTTGGAATGCTAAATTAGCTTTTAAACACGAGCCGGGGTTTAATTGCAAGTACAATGAATTGGAATCATGGGGAAGTCCTAGGCCTTGATTAGGAAATAAATTTGAGTTAATAGGAGAAGCGTTCAAAAGGCATTCACGAACTAGTGCATAGAACCCCAGTTTACTCAGCCTTGATAGATTTTTATACTAACATGTGTTTAGAGTTTGGGGTTTCGTGAAACCAACTATATTCACCACAAGCATTCTCTTTCTTAAAACCAGTAGTATACAAATGGAACTATAAGCAACTGATTTCTAAGAAGTTTCTCAGCAACTCAGTTGATTTAAGGGCGATTAAACTGAGCTGGCAACACGTGTGGAGGTTATTCAAATTAACTGTGCACACCCCACAACTATTATTAGAGTTATTCAGAATCGAAGGTGACTGTGGAGTTGATGGTATATAAAGCTGAGGGTGGCCGTAATTCGCACTCACACAAGAGACGTTGGAGAAATATGTGTTACCAACTTACATTTCGGTTACAAATGATGAAATATAGTAGAGAGGAAGACTCGAGAGTGAAATGGGTAAGAGTTTAATAAGCATATGGATGAGAACTAACTACCTACAGTTTGCCGTTTTTATTTGCCACTACAAGACCACGGAGGACTCCATGGTACCTTAAAACACTATTCATGACACTGAACTACTGTTTCATTCTACCTAGCTCATTCTTAGTTTCCAAGCTGTGCTCTGTTTCAAAAATCCTCTTTCAACTCGAAGTAGCGTAATTTCACTAATAGGGTGGCAAGTGCATACGCTATTGAGTGTGAATTTCCCTTACTCCTCTCAATGTCACTTATTGGTGCAATGATTTCTTGGTACGCTTACCAATCTCTTCACCATAAAAAGGTTGCATTTTGAAATATTTTTTTTGCCTGTTCCACTAAAAAAAAAAATGATTCAGAAGTGCCAATACGGTGGATTAGAAGAGTTGATTTCTAGCGTTAACACGTTTGCGACCTTCGCCTTCTAGAACCATCAACATATTACTTTCGCCACGCCCTTTTTTATGAATGTCCCCACACAAATGCCATTCTGTAGAATTATGCACACAAACAGACTTTCTGCAATGTTGGTATGCATGTTGTTTGGCTGCAAATTTATTTAATCTTTTCATTACCGCTGAAGTATAATTTGACACATACTGAAAAAAATAAGCTTGTAAGGAAGTGAGTGATAAGAAGAGTTCCGGAGAAAGAGAAGAAACTCATTTTGTATTTTGGAATGGGATAGACTTAATACCCTTAGTAGACATACTGACTATTTTCAGACAATTATGTTCAATAGAAGAGCATCAAACTTATCACGATGAATTTATTCATATATTCCAATCTAAAAACAATTTTCAGTGGTACTATAAAAGTTAGAGCAGATGGAGAATCCTTACTACGCTCCTAACTGCTTGGTAAAAAGCTGATTGATTGCAGCTTCTAAAGTGGTCCCAAGACTTTTAGAAGTCCCAGGATAGTCGATGTTACTCAAACGGTCGGTTCTCTTGCATCCCTCAACAGCAGCAGTGCCGTTAAACCTGCCTTTAATCCAAGCAAGGGCAGCAGGCATGCCGGCAGCATACTCAATAGTATGCTCTGCCAACTCGTCAGCGTTGAACTCAAGCGATTCAATTCCCCATTCACACCAGTTGTTGTAAACTCTCTGTATACCTCTGAAGGGAATGACATTGTCGTTTTTCGAGTGGAACATGAAAACTGGGATTTCAGGCATCTCACCGTTGTTCTCAATTGCTGCGGTTGTGTTGTGAACGACTTCAGCGACTTCAGGAATATCGAAGACTCCCCATCCCGCCTTGAAGTACTTGTTTGGGCCACCGAAGAAGTCAGTTTCAGTTAAACCGATAACAGTAGGCACAAGACAGTTCTGGTTTGCAAACGCAAGACCTTGTTTAGCAGCAGGTCCTGTGGTTTGACCATCAACAAGACCGGCGAGCACAGGGTAGCCAGCAATTAGCCCATTCATAGCCGAGGCGACCAAGCCAGAAAGCAATCCACCATTGAGCTGGACTGCTGCATCGGTGACATTGTTTGGGAACCCGCCGAAAGCAGCCCCAATCAAGTTGTCTTTGAGTTCTGGAGCGTACTGTGGCTGCAAAATAGCAGCCCATGCTGCTGCCAACGCTCCCCCCGAGTATCCCCACACCGCAATTTCAGCATCTGGACTAATGTCACCGAACCCTGAGCTTAAAGTGGCTCTGATAGCATCCAAAGTCGCATGTCCAGACTGACGGCCAACAATGAACGCGGCAGTTGGACCTTCGTGGTCAGCAATCACAATATTCCATCCTTCTTCCAAAGCAGCTTGCACCATTATCATATCAACTTGAACTCCAACAGAAGTAAAGAGTGGCGAACCACCTAACAAAGAATAGGAGATAGCACAGTCAGGAGAAGACGAGTCCTCAAATACTTCATAACTGATCAATTTGGTGGGGTCAGAATTAAATGGCTGGATGAGAGTCGCGACAATAGCATTTGGCTTGCCGAGAGCATCGTTAGATCTAACCAATATCTGCTGTTGGTTTTGGACGTTAAGTGGCAACAAAAGCGATCTCAATCCTTCATTTGGAAGGCTCCTGTTTCTCAAAATGGTACCTGGTTCTGCATCCTCGAACCCGGCTGGAGGAGTGTAGAATGGGTCTTTTGATGGTGGAACTGGAGTGTCAAGAGGAGCCGCAGCCACTAAAGAACCAATAAATAATAAGCAGTAAACCCAACTAAATGATTTCATCTTAATGCTTAATTCAAATACGATAACACTCGTTATTTATACAATTGGAACCTTACAAGCTTGAGGAACCAGCTGTCAAAAATTGCCTATTTTGGATCGAAGTTTCCATGTGTTGTATTGTTTGCAGAAGTTCTTTGAGGCGAGTAGTTTAGCGCCGGGCACAGTTGGCATGCCCGCGAAGGACTGCATCGCCTGCAAACCTTTCACGAGTAGCAATCTTTACTGTGTTTATACGCCCCGCTCATTGTTAACCAAGCGGATAGAGTCTCGTAATGAGGTCCAGTTGCTCACACCTGTTTTTATTAACTAAACTAATGGTGAGTACCAAAGGTCAATTGTTCTTCTTCGAACAGATTGAGTATAAACATTTGAAAGAGCGTTTTTAAATCGAAGATGCCTGTTTTGATATATTTTGAATATGGAAGAAAGGTAAAAGTTTATGCAGCTTGGAAACTAAACATACATGGTGGTTTCAAGTAGGCCGTAGGATCAGAATTGTAAATTTCTCAGGCTCTGTATTATGACATGACTCTGAAATGAGACCCATTTTTATATTTTTACTGTCTTTGTCCGCAGTAACGATTTATGTAAATTTATGGTCTTGAAGGCTGAAGCTTGTTAATTCACTTGTACTGAAAGACCCGGATTGGACTGTAGCTAGAAGAACAAAGGAAGCTGCAAGTTTGAAATTCAAGAAGCAGTCTTACTTAAAGGCAGAAACTTACAAGAAAATAGAGCATCTGAAATCTCAACAGACTCCGTTTAAGGTTGCGCCTAAAAATAATTTTGCAGCCGTGCTCAAGTGTGATAGTTGTGAGTGTTAGTTGTGAGTGTTTGGCGAGTGTTCGTTGTCAACGACTTGTAAATGATAATCACCAACGGAGTGAGTGATTGTTATGGGACTCCGTTTAAAGCTGCGGTTAAATACAATTTTGCAGCCGTGCTCAGGTGTGATTGTTGTAGTGATTGTTGTGAGTGATTTTTAAGAGTGTTTGTTGTGTGTGTCAATCACGAACGAAGTGAGTGATTGTAGTAAGTGGTTGTCATTCATTACGTGGGTGTGATTTGTTGTTGAGAGTGTTCGTCGCTATTGACTTGTGAATAATAATCACCAACGGGGTGACTGATTGTTGTGATTCAATTATAGGGAACGCTGCAAGTAACAATAGTAGGGATACTATAACCACGTTTTCTAAACAAGTGTTTGCCGTTAATCAGCCTCATGCCGATTCAAGGAAATAGTAGGAATTGACGTCCATTGTATTCTTTTTCATTAACAGTCAAATTTGGAAAAATCAAAGAGTAACACCAGAAATTAACACTCTACGCCTGTAGTCGATATTTGATCGTCACAGGTTTTGCAGTATTCATTGTCCACAATTGTCACCTTCTCCTATCATTCAAAATGCTACCTTCTAGGCCTATGTATTGTTTATAATAAAAATGGTAGTAACCATTGCGTTGAGAGCGTTCCAGGATGTTTAATGCATCTGGGTCAATCAAGGTAATGTAATGAATGTGATTTTCATTCTCATACACTTGTGCAGCATCCATAGCGAAAGCATGTGGTCAAATTAAAGGAACTCAATGGTTACGATAAAACAGCAGTACACAAAGTGAGTTCCGGGCGCCTTTCGTTACTGACGAACTTTTTCTGCCTTCTTCAAGTATTGTTATGATCATATAGAATCAAATTCAAAGCGTTTCAACTACGGAGGAAAGTCTCACGAGGTCGATGGGCTCACAGAACACCTAGTGTTCTATGAAAATTTCAAAACTTCCAGGTACAAGGCAACTTGTCCGAGTGGTTAAGGAGAAAGACTTGAAATCTTTTGGGCTTTGCCCGCGCAGGTTCGAACCCTGCAGTTGTCGTTGTTTTTTGCAACTTCTTTTTATACTGATTAGTGCCCTCACTGAAACTTTTTACATTACTATTTAGTCACATTCATTTACTAACATATACGCCCTATCAAATCATCCAAAGCAGCTACGGTCTCTCTAGGACTTGCAATCCAAACAGTACACGCACTCAAACGGGCCTTGAAGTCATTAGCACCAACACTCGCAAACTGATCACCAATGTGCAAGCTCTCAGACTTGTGGATTGGGCAGATGTGGTCGTACGTTTCATCCTTACACAAGTACTTTTGTAAGGACTCTACACCCAAGGCCTTGTCTCCGATATCGACCCACACATCCGAGCCACCGTTGAAGGCACACACCTGAATATCTTCTTCGTTTGAGGAGATGTCCGAGTCCTTGAAAACCAATCCTTGCGATTCAAGGTGCTGTTTGACGAAATTTGGTTCTGCAATCTTGCCCAAGATTTCGTTCAACTTGAGCGAGCACAGCAAAACCATTTCCTCCAAGAACTCACGTAAAATCTTATAACCTTCATTTGGAATTATACCTGCAGACCTCTCTTTAACGATTATAGTAGTTTTACCCTCCAAACCAAAGGTTCTTTGCAAATATTGCAAGTGTCTTTTGATGGTATCCATAATATAGTTGATCTTGATCTTGTTCCAATTAGTCATAATTGGCAAGTACCATTCTTTGGCTTCGATAAACTTGAATTGCTGCGTTTCGTTTGAGAATCTGAACAAGTAGTTTGACTCTCCTCCCATGACAAGCAAGTTTTCCTTCTGCCTTGGAGTCAAGGTACTGCTCTTGTTGATAGCGTCAATCAACCCCTTGAGCCTCTCATAGTACTTCAGCGACCCGTCCTGGCCAGGGTACCCAGCAGCAGTGACCACACCTACAAACAAATCGAGAGAAAGAAGCGTAACGAGTCTCTGCACAATCGGATCGTCTTCTCTGAGCGACTTTCCGTCGTCATAAAGAGTCACATCACCGTCGAAAGTGACCAACTTCAACTTTTCGCCGCCTTTGTCTGCGGCATCATTGTAAATTTTCGCGAGTGCTAGGATTTGGGCCGTGTTGAGAATCATACGAACATCGTTGAAGGACGGACTGACAAGACGACGTTTGGAAATGGCTCTTCTCTTGTCTTCGATCGCAAACGCCTCTTTCAAAGGCAAGTGTGTGAAAAAGCGGCCAATCGAGGGCACCAACTGCCTCAAACGAGTGGTGGTCAACTGAAGGTCCCTGCCTTGGTTCATCAGATCGATTAGGATCGTGTGTTCCACCAACCTTTCCACGTCTTCAAAGATCTCACAGTAGCGCTGCGAGCACTCCGAAGCGATCACAGATGACTGTTCGTCCACCTTAAATTCGTATTCTTCCAACGTCTGGCAGGACCGGCCGATTTCTGCGGAGTAGTTTTGGATGTCCGAGTGGAGAACAAAGGGAACAGCTAGAAGGCCTTTGATCCATTCGATGAATTGGTCACGGCGGTGACTTTTCAACGCGTATTCGACTCTGTATCTGGAGGTCATGTGGAGGGTGAAAGAAGAGTGTTTACTTGTCGATTTTTATTGTTTCCGAAGGAAAATATGGAAAATATGGGGAAACATTTTTGGGGTAGCTTGTTGATAAATTAAGTTTAGAGTGTTTAGGGAAGGAAGAAAGGGTAGAGGAAGAAAGGAATGAGGAGTTGTTAGAATAGAGAGCTAGAAAGGAAGACACTACATTGAATGGTTATATGAAATGAAAAATTTTGAGATCAGAATTGGGAGATCAGTATATCGGATTCCGGGAAAAGTTTAGTCTACATTTTGAAAATTTCAAGTAAACTTAGCGTACCAGAAGTATATTTAGTCGTGTTTTACGTTGATTTTGAAGGTTAAAGATGCATTGACGATATCTTGGCTTTGTTTAAACCGAGTTGGCCATTTTAATCGTGATTTAGTTATATTGTTGGAATGATCTGGAATTGTTCTAAGAGTCATTGAGATTAATCTAGGACACATGGTTAAATGTTGAAGTGAAGTTAATCTCATTGGCACCCACGTGTGATTAAGCTTCGCAACTAAAATTGACAGAGCCAGTAGCAAGGATACTTCTCATTGATTTCTTTACTTTAGTCCACCTTGTTTTCTTTAGTCCATCTTTTATCTTTAATCCATCTTGTTTTCTTTAGTCCATTTTGTTCTCTTTAATCCATCTTTTCTTCCCTACAACAATTACCTTATCATACACTAAATTACAAGAACCCTATCTACCTAAGCCTGAGCTCTTCTTCTGTCTCTCTCCTCAGAAATAGACAACTTAATACCCTTACCCTTTGGCAAGGAAATGTGTGGTCTGCCAGCCTCAGCACCAATAACGAAAACGTTACCCAATCTGGTGACAAAGGTGTTGTCCAAAGCATCCTTGATGTGAACCAAGTCGAAACCACCCTCGTGCTTTTCTCTGTGGGTGATGACACCAACTCTACCCAAGTTTCTACCACCGGTGACCATAACCAATCTGCCAGTGTCAAACTTGATGAAGTCAGCGATCTTGCCAGTGGCCAAGTCAATCTTGACGGTGTCGTTGACCTTCACATCTGGGTCTGGGTATCTGATGGTTCTGCCGTCGTGAGTGACAACATATGGGATACCTCTCTTGCCCAACTGGACTCTCTTGACCTTGCCCAACTTGTACGAAGCTTCTTCGGCCGTGATTCTGTGAACAGTGAATCTGCCCTTGACGTCGTAGACCAATCTGAAGTTCTCGTTGGTGGCCTCCAAAGAGATGACGTCCATGAAACCAGCTGGGAAAGTGGAGTCGGTTCTGACCTTGCCGTCCACCTTGACGTGTTCTTGCATCAAGATGGCCTTGACTTCTCTACCGTTCAAGGCGTACTTGAGTCTGTTTCTCAAGAAAACGACCAAAGGCAACGATTCTCTCAACTTGTGAGGACCGGCAGAAGGTCTTGGGGCGTAGGTGCCGGACAATTTGTCCAACATCCAGTGGGATGGAGCTGCTAATCTCTTTAAATGCTTCTTTCTAAAAATGTTAGTTTTGATAGAGGATAAAATAGACTACGATAGCTAGGGATGTCGGAGTGGTGTGATTGTGAGTAAAATGTTAATTCTGATGATAATTCTTGGACACAATAAAATTTAACTGTTCCAAATTTTTTATCTGCAGTTATCAAAATTAGGATAATGTTCATTATATTAACGTAAATTAAAATGAACTAATTCAATTTAATTGAACGTAAACATAAATATTTATATTAAAGTTAAGTTTAACTTCAGCTAAAGGAAAATGAACATACTTCAAACTAAAGTAACATGAACATTTAAAACTTCTCCAAAGTAAAATGAACTTTAGTATCAACATTCATTTCAACTTCTCAATCAAAGTTATATCAATATTCATATCAACTTTAACTAAAGCAATACTAAGCATTCATATCCTCAACTAAAGTAAATTAACTCAACATTAACTTCATCTAAACAAAATTAACTCCACATTAACTTCATCTAAACAAAATCAACATGAATATTAACATAATACACCCAACAATCACTCCACATCATCGACAAGGCTCCCTCCAAGCCTCATGCTCTCGCACAAGACTGGTGTGACCGTTACAAAAGTAACGGCGCTATCTGTGTTTCCATTGCTGTACTCCACGTCTATCATCCGAAGATGTCGACATACGGGCCTCTTGCCATTTTGATAATGTGTAGTGAAGAGTAAAATTTTTCAGAAGCTGCTTGGAAATTTATAGTAAATGAAAAATTTTCGTGCGTGCGAAGCACAAATAACACGTGACAAAAGTTTTTTAGGGCTGTAACTGTTCAGTTACATATTGGGTATATAGACTACATCTCTAGTTAAAAGGAAAATAGTTTAGATATATATTTCGTTTACATCGTTTACATATATATACTCACATATATAGCCCAAAGTTACCTTTAAAGTATGACAGTTAACACACAAACTGTATATTCATACACATTTATATGCTATTTAGCGTTCAAGTATGTCAACTAATTTACAAGCTTCTTGTAAATTCCAGTCTGTTGAACATTTTATAACCAGAGGTATCAACATTGTTCACTCAATTCGAGTATGTAGGCTAAACTTGCAATCACCAGCATCCTAACATGTGATCGAGCTGAACGGCCTGCGGGGCTACCAATTACTATCCCTTGTATTTAATATGTACCCCCATTTCCACCTGGAAATTGAATTCTGAATCTGTAGTTAAAGTGAATATATGTCAGTGTCAAGATTCCAGGTTAAGATTTTCCTATCTTTGACTTGTAGTAAAGTAAAGACCCCAGGCTTCAATATCACTAAAAGATAGTACTCTTAGGATCCTCCTCCTTATAACCCCCAAAAGCAGCACCAGCATACTCCTTTTCCTCGGTCAATCTCTCCAAACGTGCCGACTGGGTTTCTCTCTCAACCTCCGCACCCGTCATAACCTTGATCCAGTCAACCTTCAACGAGTACGGTCCGTACTGCTTGTCAAGCAAACCAATGCCCAAGGTCTTGACCTCAGACTTGTTCAACTCACTGCCGTCCTGAATAACCCCATAGTTGGTCATGACAAAATCGTTCAACGGAATAACAACCGTCTCCCACTCACCAGGCTGCTTCAAGAACAAACGGTGCTGGAACAAGTCGGTCACCAAAGGCGTGTTCGCCTGGATGTTCACCAAGTACTTGCGACGGTCACCCTTCACACGCAACACCAACAGCAGCAAGTTGGACCAGTCCCAGTACTTGTTGCCCAGGAGCCACAGCTCCTTCTGGTCGTGTGTGCGGAACATGGCGTAGCCCGATCTGGTCACCTCGGGGCGGTCCTTGGGCAAGTCCAAGTTGAGCACGCCGTGGAAGTGCCCCACGCCCTGGTCGTTGATGTCAAAGTTCACCGTCGAGTACCCACCCATCTCCTTGTCGGACCGTGTGATCACCTCCAGCATCAGCTCCGCAGGGAACTGCTTGAAGTCCAACACCGTCTGCACCGTCTTCGTCACGTCCGCGTTCTTTGCAAAAAGGCCTCTGAGGCCAGAGTTCAATCCAAGCGTTCTCAATGTCATTTTCCAGTGAAGAAAAAGTCCTACGCTCTGCAAATATCAGGGAGCTTGGGTATATATATACACCCACAAGTAGTTTAATTGGAGCGGAGGCAAAAAAAAAGTCGCCATGACAAAGTGCAGACACCGAAAAACCCGTGCCGCACCACACTACCGCTGGAGCAACTGCGACGGGGAGGGCAACACAATAGGGATCACTCACTGGCGCGGGAGGGGACTCCATTTCGGAGTTGAACGTCCAATCGCAGCGTGGGATAGCGAGGCCCCCCCCCCTCCCAGCCCCCTATTCCTGGTGCGCTTCTGCATGTTTTCTTATCACGTTTGCTCTTATCGTCCCCCCAGCTTTGTCAGCGCTGTATTGGGAGCACAGTGGGTACTGTATTGGGAAGTGCGGTGAGGGTGAGGATGGGGAGTCTGTGTGGGCCTGTATGGGGAGTGAGACTGGATGGGGGGTCTGGGTAACGGTGTGCGATTGTGGGGTGGGTCTCTACTTTTTTCAGTCTGCTGGTACTGGCTGCAAAGAGGGTGGCCCTGGTGGAATGTCTATGAATCTCGGGGTCTACGGGTCTGTTATCTTATGACGCAATGCAAGAGGACAACACCTCCTCTCGAGCATTCTGTCAATGTAATTAAGGTTGCCGTAATTCAGTCTACGAGTTTAAATTGGAGAGGGTCACAAAGATTGGGTTGCAACGGAGTTGGTGTAATCCGAGGATGGAACATGGGTTGTTAATGTTTGCAGAATGGAGGAGTGTAAATGATCAAATCGAAGACATCAATGTAGATTAGTGATGAAGTAGGATCAATGTGTGATCAATGTGAGATCAATCAGTTTGCAAGCAGGATAGCCAGCTTCGATCTCTAATAACGAATCAAGCAATCCTGCCCAATCACCAAATAAAGTTTCTCTTTTGTTGGGGTACAACTCGCTAGCACACAAAACTCGATTTGACCTCGAGTGGAGACTTTGAATCAAGGTGACTGAGAGGGGACGATATGAGGTCATTCTACTGACTTTATGACTTGTTAGGGATCATCAGAGGAAAATGAGTTGGTTGAGGGGCTAAAAAGAAAGTAGTTTAATTAGTGAAAAGTTGGAGTATTTCAGTGGAAATGTTAAAGTTCCACTTTTGCTTAAATGGAGTGAATGAGGTTCGGAGAGTGTTTTCGTCTGGTGTGAGTGATAAGTAAAATGGTATCATATTGGGATTGATAGAGAGATGTATTTGGGAATTCTTGATTATTGGGTATCTTTTAGGAGAGTTTTGTAGGGAGAGTTTGCAGGGAGAGTTTTTTAGGGGGAGTTTTTTAGAGTGTTTTACAGAGAATCTTACAGAAAGAGTCTTGTAGTCTTAAATGTGATTGTCTAATCGAAAGAATGATTGTAGAGTAACTCTTACTGAAAGTACACCGAAATAGTAACTCCTTCTACCCACCAACACCCTCTCGATTCTCCAAATTGAAAATAGTAAAGTCCTTCTACCCTTGAATCCAGAAAAGTCTTCGGCCCTGAAAACATAAAAGACTTCTACCCTTAAACCAAAAATTCGTACACCAGAAAAGTCTTCGCACCCTTACATTTTGTCTGTGGACAATACGATTCTTCGCCACCTGTTCCCTTCTCGTACAAGGGTTCTTCACTTGCTTCTTACTCCTTACTTCACTCTGCAACAAGACTCCTGTCATCTCCTACTTGAAAAAGTGCATACAAACATAACCTTGCTCTTTATCTTTTGACCGCTGAGGATTTCACACCCTGTGGAGAACAGTCGTCTAGAACAATGCCGCCACTCCCGTATTGTTCTTGAAACACCGGGCACTCGAGAATAACCTCTTACTCCTCAGTTGGTCTGCTGAAGTGCATATGACTGCCAAAAAAGTAGTTCCGATACCGGGAGTCGAACCCGGGTCTGCTCGGTGAAAGCGAACCGTGCTAGCCGTTACACTATATCGGAGTTTTTCTGAATTTTTAAATGGAGGGTTTGTCATACCTGTGAAGAATGAGTTTGGTGCACTCAGATGAGAGAGAGCTCTCTTCTCATTCTTGGCAATCCGTAACCCATCACCCCATTCTATGACTCACTTTGTTAAATTGAACAAATACCTTGGCTTTCTTTTGAAGTTTGTTTCCTTTCGACGAAGAAAGTTTCAAGAGGACACCCTTCGAGGTTTGACTCCTCTTGCAGCTTCTTCTCAGGACATTCGGTCCGGGGTATTTGTTCTACAATAAAACCGATCATCACACCACGATTCTCAATCTAAACCAATCCCACCTCCTGGGGGTTTTAGTGGGTAGTACTATTACGATAGTTTAGTCCCACACTCTTCGTCCGTAAATGGATTTCCTCCTTCACAACCGTTCAACTAGTCTTAGATAACTAACCTAATAAACAACGATTCTGTAAAAAAAAAAAGATGAGAGCTTCTAGGTGGTGTAATGCCTTCTATCGAAGCTGGAATTTCAGTATTTGTGTAGTTATCACCCGGATACTTGATCTCGCATCGATATTGATTCTCTCTGTCCAAAAATGGCAACATTTAAAGGGTACTCCTTCTGTTCTGTGTTGGGAGGTAACCAAAGCAAGACCAAATCAAACAAACCAACAAACTTAGTTACTAATGAGTCATTTACTAACCATATGGGCAGGAACAACCATCAATAATCTACTAAAAATTCATACTAGTACACTCAGTAGTACCATTCAAAAAGCATTCAAAAAAATTGAATATGCAAAACGTCAGTCTGGGTCCACACATCTACCTGTAATGGTGCCTTCCATTGACAACTCAACCAAAGCAGATACTCCTGGTGTGTCCCTTGACAATTTTGTCATTTTGCAAAACTTGGTTGTAACGTCATAACTGACAGCTGAACTCTCTTATATAGTGGATAATTAGTGTTCAAATAGGCCACCACCCAATGAGGCGGGCCCCCACTCCTCTAGAATATTCTTTCATGTATCCTTGCCTAACAATTTACAATTACAACCGTGCTTCACTTTCTGTTGTGATGGTGGGTTGGGATGTAGCATTGTAATTGTGGTTCGTATTCCATTGGGATGTAACATTGTAATGGTGGTTCGAATTAATTGGATAATAATTCGTATTCCATGGGACGTGAGTTCATGTACCTTTGAAATGACAGTTCATGTACCATTGGGATGGTAATTCAGCTAGTAATAAAATGGTTGTCCTGGTATTAATCGCCAGCAGTTCTTCAGCATAACTGTGGTGGTTCTCCAGGCTCCAGTGTTCCTCAGTGTATCAAGTGGCGATTAATCGGTATTACAGTACTGGACTGCCCAGTTCTCATTCGCAGATTTTTTGAACCCTCCAACAGCAGAACTGAAAATAAGAAGTTGTGGGAAAATAAGCGCAGATGTCAGCAGCTATGACAGACCAAGAGAATGCGCCTATTTTTGTTTCCTTGACACCTTTGGTTTCTTAAACCTGGTGGAAAGAACTTCTCGGCATTACTTGGACATCTTTCTTGTAGTGTTTCTTCGATTTCCCGATATCTAAATGGAGTCCGAGTGGTGCTTTCGAGGAGTTGTTTACCAGGACATCTGGCTGCAAATATTTTTGTGTAGAACTGTATAGTTTTGCTTGAAACCAGCACTCAGTACTTTCTCTCTGGAAGGGAGGCACTGGCTGGATTTATTTTGACCTGGAATCGAAACAGTCAACTGCTGTGGCTATGGTGACTGTAATTTACATTCATCAAAGCAGAATGACTCATTTGTGTTGACAATCCGTTAGTCAAAATGGCGGAGGTGTATTCTCACTAGTTGAACTCATCAATACTCATCAAATGAGAATAACAATGCACTTGATGAGATTCTAAGCTATTCATCCAAGTAAACCAGCACCACGGTCGTCCACTCAATCTTCTTTTCCTCTCTGAAGATAGAACATAAATTGTCGTCAGTACATTATGAATGATCATTGACAGTCTTTAGAAAGTATGCAGTAGATTGAGAAAATACCCATTGAATGCTCTTCCATTGAAGGTGTCAATCTTCAACGACAATCTCTATTATCAGACCAAACAACAATATCATCGAAGTAGCAATCTTCATTATGGTGAAAACTCCATTATGGTAGAAAAATCGACAGTCTTCTTGCCATCATCTGTAAACCAAACACAACTTAAAAGCAAACCAACCCAAACCTAGCAGATTCTCGAATTGGACCCTCAATTAACACACATTACATCATTATACTTAAACAGCATTGTTTGAACAGTATCCTCGAACGGAAATACTCTAAATCCATGTTTCAAATTTTTGCAGCCCGGAGACGACTAGACGACCACTACTCGGAACCATAAATCCTGAAATTTGTTATCGGTAACAGATCTCTTGTTTGCGGTGTTCAACATTAACCGGCTATTTCGCTCGGATAAATTGGCCAAACCTCAAACAAACACAATGGAGAACTTTACAATGTAAGCAGATACGATCTGGTTGATGGGGTATCGAGAGCGATTTGATACGAAGTTAAATTGTTCTGCTGGAGAAGCAGAAGGGAGGTCCAGTGTAATTGTTGAGTAGTTATTCACTCATTTACATTTCCTTAAAGTTGTTGAAAATATCATTCCACACCCTTTAGATTTCCATTGTGAGAATGAAATATTTCGCAAACTTTGGCCATTCCACACCCTTTTACATTTCCTTGAGGGGAGCTGAGCAACCTCCTGAATTATTATCATTCCAGATAGTTTAGTATTTTGAAAAATACTTGAATTCACAAAATTTTCGCAGCCAATGTGAGATGGCTAAAGTATTTAGATTGTGAGCAAGCAAAATAGTGGTGAACAAGTAGAATCTACTAAATTAGGTTCTGCAAGTTAGTACAATCTACTAATCAGGGTCTGCAAGTTAGTATAATCTACTAATCAGGGTCTGCAATCTACTAAAATGTGAGTTCTCAAGTTATTAGTAACATCTAAACGAGAATCCTCAGTTCATAAAAGTATCAGTAGAATCTCAACTAATCCTCAAGGAGTAAACTCCAAACCCTCACGAAGTCAAAAGAATCTCAACCAAAACAAAATCCAAGCTTAAGGAGTCAGCAAAAGTATAATATTTTAAAGTTAATACCTTACAGCAAGGCCGGATTTTCCCTGACGAGCCTTTTGTTTTCATTTTGCCTAACACAAGAAGGTGACCATCAAGGGTCTCGCCAGCGCATTGTGAAGCACATCCGTAAGCCCAGCTGTTGACGCAAGTGAATGCAGTCATTCCTAGCGACCTGAAACAAATGTTTTCTGTGCTCGCGTTAGCGATAAACTTCTAGAATTATCACAAGGCACTCGTCCACAGCAGACACAATCATAGCTCAGCCCATTGCCACCGACCACCGCAAGTTCCCAACATCCCAGCGACATGTTTGTGCTAAAGTTTGTGAAATTGTATACCAAACTGGGCAAACCTAAATTTACCAGTAGTGAATTTTGTGGTTGCTCAAGCAGCGATCGCATCCATTGTCCTCCATGTAATTTGCCCTATTCAAGGCGAAGAATCTGGAGGGCTTGTTGATGACTTGTTGCTATGCCAACTATTCAGCAGGGTTGACTGCGATAATACGGGACGCCTGGCGCTGGCAAGATCTTGTTGGCAGTGGCATTTTTAAAGTTATTCTAAATTTACAGCTGGAAATAATGTCCATCACAATACGAGTTAAAGTTTCTGGGTGCACCGAGCACTAGCCGATTGTTGGGAGTACTACTGGGGTTAGGCTAAGGTTTGGATTTCATATGATTTATCCCTTCTGAGCTCACGTACCCCAAAGCAGTGCACATTGTTCCATACGTCATTCTATTGTGAAAAGCTATTGTCCTCGCATCAGCAGTGAAGTTTACTAGGTTTACGTGGGAGAACGACCACTGCGTTCCTGAATGTGGATCAGGCTAGAATACGCTAATTCGCTTTGGGAACGGAACATCCCAGCTGACTACGGGGCGACGTCGTGACGCTGAAATCCAGGAACGCAGGGCCGGTTAAAATGCCTCTCGTATTATTCTTCATCTACTTTTGATATCACTTTATTAGGCACCAGATACGCCTATTTTGTGACCTTGGCCCCGCATACAATAAGGAACAGTTTTAACTTCCACATGCGGGAAAAGGCTCTTTGCGTGCTGGGTATACTTAAACAAAGGCTTTGAGACAGTTTTGGCTTCTCCAGACACTAGCTTCTTTATAAAATGGAGGTATTCCCATTGCAAGAGCAGCCAGCCAAGGCCAACATGACCCACAAGAAGTACTTCAACCCCGTCCACGCACCGTACTTGGACCCCGAAACCGTCCGCCAGGTCGCCTTCATCACTGGAGGCACGTCCGGGATTGGCTGGTACACGGCCTTGCACATGTACATGCACGGGTACGTGGTGTACATTGCGGGACGGCTGACCGAGAAGGCCACGAAAGCCATGACAGACATGGCCACGGAGGCCAAGAAACGCATGCAAAAGTACACCAAGGAGGAGCGCTTGGTGCGCAAGCTAGGCGAAATCCACTACATCTACATGGACTTGGCACGGTTGCAAACTGTGGTGGACGCCGTCAAGGAATTCAGTCTCTTGGAAGCAAAAGTGCATGTTCTTGTTAACAACGCGGGCGTGATGGGCGTGCCGTTCGAGATGACCGAAGACAAGTTCGAGTTGCAGTTCCAGGTCAACTTTTTGGGGCACTTTTTGCTCACGCAGTTGTTGTTGGGGCACTTGCTCGAGGTTGCCGATGACTACCACGAGCCACAACCGCCGCGCATAGTCAACTTGTCGTCCATCGCACACCACTTTGAGTACAAGTACTTCCATCCTTTTGACCCTATAAAGAAGCAGCCGGGCTTTTTGTACACCTGGGTGCGCTACGGGAGATCCAAGTCGTGTCTCATCCACTTGGCCAAGGAGTTGAACGAACGGTACCCCGAGATCCTCAGCATGGCGGTGCATCCCGGAGTTGTTACAGGCACTCCGTTGTTTAACTACTGGAAGAACATCACGTTGATCGGGCCGTTTGCGAAGGGCGCCTTCAAGACGTTTGACATTATGAACGGAGTCAATGCAGAGGAGGCCGCCGCGTCGCCGCTCAAAGCGGCCTTGGAGCCGACGTTCAACCCAGAGGAGCACGGCGGCAGGTACCTAGTGGCCGGGGGGGCCGTGGAGAAGCTGAGCAAAATCTCAAACGACTTGGTGCTTGCGCGCGAGCTGTGGGATTTTGCCATGGAAGCTTTAAGAGCAAAGAAGATCGAGGTCTAATGTGTTATGTTAATGATTTATGGGTAATTTATTGTATTGTTTGGGTAATATGCGTAGACATGTGCTTGAATTTTGGGTCAGAGTACCAAACGGCACAAAGCTTATTCGCGTTGGGTTTCACCTTCTCGTCCCCATGGACACGTTAGAAATGCAAGATTGTATCTTGCAGCCTGTGATGTTTGCAACTAAACGGGTCAATACTACATAAGCGAGTTGTTGCCTCAAGTTTAAACACTGAAAAATTTCGATTGAAATGTGATCTCAATAGTGCGGAGTAGTGGAGTAGGTTAGGGGTGTTGAGTATCAGGTACCAAACATGTTAGTTATTGTTATTTGGAGTGACTGTGAGAATACGTTTTAAGCGAGCGTACTTACATATGATTAAGGAATGGATGATATTAGGTACTTTTTTTTTTTACCATATAGTTGTGTATTTAGTTATAAAGGTTTTAGTAAATAGAAATAAAGGCGTATTTGGAGTGACATTAGTTGAAAAATTGATTTTAAGGTTGCTTAGGTCGCGTTTTAGTATAGTCTCTTTAATATTTATGGTTATTTATATGGTTTAGTCAGTTAGTTTGGTGAACTTTACACTTGATTTTAAAAAGACAAAATGAGTAGCCAATAGATAGGGAAACTGACGCACTTCGGTTCTAAAAGACATTTTGCTTCAAAGCGGTTTTATTCAAAGCACCTCTTGCTGTTTTCTGTGCCCCAACTAAACTTCCGAGGCTTCAACAAACAGTTAATCACTTGTACTTGCTTTATATTGCTGATTAGAGTATTCTCAGTTCGGTGTTTAGTATCTGTGGTCGGTGTTGTTCACCTGGTGATGGGTGATCAGAATCGTGTTCAGTGCTAAGTATTTTGCTCTTTATACCTCAAGGATACAATTAATTTTCAGTATCAGAGTCATCAGAGCTGTTGCAGTCTTCAGTTATGCTATCTAGTTCTCTCATTAGCATCTTCGCTTCACCCTTGCACGGCTTTGTACCACTACAACTTGGGTGCAAATTCACAAAACGCACATGCTTCACCCACAAAAGCAAGCAACCCTGGCCAACAAGAATACGCTCGAAATGAAAATCCATAACCTTGAAGCTGGGGGACAGAAGGATCAGGCGCAACATCCAGGATAAAATGCTTCTTGAACCAAAGTTCCGGTTTCCTGGAGGTACTGAAGCACCACACAAACTGTTTTGAAATAACACCTATTGCTGTCTTCGCTGATCGTGAAAGAACTAGCGAACGATTCATGTTCAGCTTCTTTAAGAGCTCCACAATGTACACAAACTGTGGGATGGTGAATTTAACGACCCCATAAAGTGGCCTATAACATTTCATCTTTTAGCATGGTAAGGTTTACTGTGCTAGGATTTGTTTTCGATAGGATGGAATTCATGATATTTGGTCATTTGCTATGATAATTGAGCATATTTGGAGATGGTTGTCAACAAATTTGACAAGTTTATCATAAGTGCTTGTGGAGTGACCGACTTATCTTGTATTCATAGCTGACAGCCTATTTATCTACAAAATGTAGGACAAACATGGCAAGATTTCTGAAGAGGTGTTTTCAAGGAGGTCCCAAGACTGAGGTACTACCAACGTTAAATTCTATGTTGATGGCAAAGCCTCAAAGCAGCTAGAGTCTTGAAAGTCAAAACTTGAGTATCAGACATTGTTAATTCCAAGCTCAAGCTTATGCGTTAGCTTCTGGTGTTTCCTTGTGCATATCCGACGACAATTTGGTATTGACGGCTAGATAACCACATGAAACTGGTAGGCTCGCATCTGAAGAAAAGTATTTGTGGCCTGGTAAACATAAAAGCGTGCATGACTTCATGCAACTGATATTCAGTGTGACGACTTATGAGAATACCGTCGATAATTTGTACAGCAAGGTGTACTGAACACGTCAAACTTGATAAGATCCCTACGACTTGGTATTAAAACTAAAACGGGTATGTCATTTCATTGCGCTTGTATTGTTTCAAGGTCTTTTACCGGCGTTCTTTTACCGGCGTAGTCCTTTGCTTCGTTTTTATTGATCGAGATTCAACAGTATCTTTTAAAACACTTGGAGTCACTCACAAAACTCCTTTTTATTTCATAAGTATCTAAAAGTTTCCTCTCTTTAGCAGAACGGACGCTCTTGATCTGCTCTTAGATACTCTCAAAACTCTGACCAGGGTCCTGTTCATCCCAAGTAGTACCAACATCAATTTCTTGATTTCAGATCATGTCAGTTAATAATTTGAACGTCCGAATAAGCATCCTCATGATGTAAGCTTTTTCCAGTCTTATAACTTTGAGCCAAGGTCCAAATGGGACCAACTTTTCACATCCACTTGAAATCCTTCATGAGATATGGGCACTTTAGCAGGAAATGTAAAATTAACCAAACCAGTAAAGTCCATAAGTGTTCGACTTTTACCACTTACCATCCACTGCACTCTAATACCAGAAACAAGACTCAGGGTCCTCTGGCCTTGGTTGACACAAAAGCATAAACCTTAGCAGTAGGGTAATTATCCACACCTGTATCAGCAGCCACATCTGCCTCTCTCTCAATATTGACGTCTCGTGGCTAAAACTGTACAGTTGTAGTGTACCGTGGGTTGAAATTGACTTGATGATACCAAATTTCTTTCAAGACTACAATGCCGTAAGAGTTTCAACTTTGAGTGTAACGGTCGGAAAGCCAATGAGACAAACCTATCATCAAGAAAAGTTCAAGAAAAGTAAACTTTTTCGTTAAACCACCGTATATTGAAACTCAGGATTTCCATGAGCTGTGTCTAGTTGAACAATTGGACAGAATTCAATTAGAGAGAATAACTTAAAATGAACTATTGTCTTTTATACATTACTAGAATGAGACTGAACTGAGACTCACAGTGGAACGGTGATATATTGGAGAAGAATCATTGGAGGTACGTATTGAGCACTATGTGGTATCGATGAATCATTGGAGATACGTATTGAGCACTATGTGGTACCGACGAATCATTGGAGATTCGTATTCAGCACTATGTTGTATCATGAACATCAGATCCAATGGTTGCACAAGACAAACGCATAATGTATGATGAGGCAGACGAATGTGTCCAAATACGAACATCCAAAATTCACGGAGAATCGTCTTGATAATCTCTTAAAGAGTGGGAATCATCTTCATAGTATACTCACAAACTGGATCTGATAGAGTACTCACAAACTGGTTCTGATAGAGTACTCACAGACGGTAACATCTTGTTAGTGTTTTCTTGTTAGTGTACTGCAGAGTGGTAATCATCCTGAGAGTACACATTTTTATTATCACTCAATCTTACCCCAGAACACAGTCCAACCCCCCAAAAGAAAAACCTTGACGAAACATCCACCTCACACACAACCACCAACCCCCTAACGCCTCCACCTCAACAAACCTCCCAGCACTCTCTATATAATCTTTTGCCATCATGCCTACCTTATCACCTCCAACCTTTTGTGGACTTCTGGTAGCGCCACCGATATATCCTTAAAGACTGACCCCCGTTTGCAAAAAAAGGCACTACTTCTACAGAGGAAGACAGATTGTATACTCCAGCTAGCGGAAGAGACTATAGTATACCATGTTATTTGCGTTTTTGAAGTGAGTTTTGCACTGTGGACCTGTTCAGTGGGCTTTCCACGGTCATTTTACGAGTCTTTACTAACATTTGCAGCACCATTGTGTCGACCATCATCCCAGTGTACGCCTCGTACGCTGCGCTCAGCAGTTACCAGCAGCTTTCTGCGGACGCGACGTCCGCGACAATCACGATCCGCGGCATCAGCTTCCCCAACCCGCTCTTTGAGTACACGCAGGGCCCGGGTGCAGCGCCGCGCTCGCCCCCGACCGAAGAGCAGCGCCAGCAGACGTCGCTCACGGTGCAGAAGTGGTTCATCTTCTGGATCGTGCGCGCCGCCACCGAGTTGCTCGAGTCGCTCTTGTTGTTGAAGCACGTCTTGCCCTGCTACAACCTCGTCAAGCTCGTGCTCCTGTGCTGGATGATTGCACCCATGGGCGGCGCGCTCTGGAACCAGACACAAAACGCCGCTGAAACACTCGAGCAGCTGTCTGCAAAGTGGCACGAGTTCACCCGCAGCGGCTGTGGCTTGGTGTTCTATCGGTTTGTGAAGCCGTTGGTGGAGCGGGGTGTGTCGGAGTTGTCTGCGGTCAGGCCCAACGCGCTTCTTCCGTACGTGAGTGCGGCAGTGAACTCCGCCGTGGAGGCCACCACGCACGGCGGGGTGTTCAGTGGCGCCGGCAGCCCTGACGGCCAGGAATACAACTCTGTGCTTGGGTCCTCGTACATCTTGGTCAAGAGCTTGACGAGCAGGTTCACTGGTGAGAAGGAGCCTGCTGTGACTGCGACGTCCACGGGGGTGGCCCGTTCGGTTTCTGACGACATCTCGGACGTGACTCCCCAGAAAACCGAAAAGGAACCGGAGCCTGAACCCAAGCTTGAGGAGGATTTCGACTTGGTTGATGTGGAGGGTGAGGTTACAGAGGGAAAGAAGGGTTGGATTTGGTAATCATGATTTACGAATAGACATTAGGTAGTAAGGTACGAGTATTAGGAGAAGTGTAGTGATTGGTTATCATAGATGAAAGGTATTATGATATTATAGTAATGGCATCCAATTGATAAGAATACATGAACAACTGAGGCTGCAACGGTCACAAGCACTGCGATTTTACGATAACGGTTTTAATAACTGAGAGTTGTGTGGTCGACGAATGAGCACGTTTTTGGAAATTGGTTATGGTGGTTTGGTTTTTGGGTGCTTGGGTGCAAATGCAATTGTGATTTTTGTTTTTTGATTATCATTTTCTGTATAGAGTACGGCTTGTATATGTATGCTTATATACATATGCTTGTGTACATATGCTTGTATACATATAATTTATATACATATATTGATTCAAACACCATATACATACACTGATTCAAACACCATATACATACTCTGATTCAAACATCATATACATACTCTGATTCAAACACTATATACATATACCTGATATACATTTACCTCATAGACACCTCATATACGCATACCTCATATATGTGCAGATATACAAACACCTCATTTGTATATCTCATAAAAACAAATATACATACACCTCACACTTCATACATCCCTCTTAAATTCTTCCTACACCATCATCAAATCCTAAACCTCATTGATATAATTATTATCATAGAGTCTCATTCATCCTCATCCCATTGAATTGATCAATATCACTTAAAGAATTATTCTTATTAACTTCCCATTGATTTGACTAATGTAACTCATACTGTCACTCTCACTCTCGTCCACTATTCACTTGCAGAGTCATACTGTTCCTCATATAGTGATTTGTCATATTAACTCATAGAGTCACTCTCACTCTCATCCCATTGATAAGCTCAGTATCACTCATGGAGTCGTCATTCCATAGATTTGATAAATCATGATAGTGTCATTCACATTCTCATTCCAATGATTTAATATATATCATAGAGTCATTTTCATCCTCATCCTATCGATTTGATCATTATAACTCATATCTTATTCTCATTCAATTGATTAGATAATTATCCTAATGTCATTCTCATCATCCCATTGATTTGATATTTCAAAGAGCCAGTTTCATCCTCATCCCATTGAGTTGGTCATTATCAATCATAGAGTCATTCTCGTTGCATCCCATTGATTTCACCAAAACGTCTCATTTACCATTCATATTCTCATCCCGATGATTTGATCTTTATCACTGTCTCACTTTCTTTCTCAACCCACTAATATGATCATTATCATAGTCTCACTATCATTTTCATCCCATTGATTTGATCATTATCACTGTCTCACTTTTATTCTCATCCCATTGATTCATCATTATCATGGTCTCACTCTTATTCTCATCCCATTAATTTGATCTATACTCACAGAATCATCCTCATCATAATTCTCAGTAGCCATCACACCCACAAAATCACCCCCATACTTCTTCAATAACCACAGAATATCCAACCTACACCATCTCTCTAAGCTTCTCATTATCAATCTTCTTTCTTAACTCCATATATACACGTTAAAACTTCAAAAACTCCTTCAATGCCACTCTATCACTCTTTCTAGCCTCCTTCTCCTCATACTCCTTCAATCTCCTCTCACCAGCCCTTCTCATTTCACTCGAAACAAAAGCATTTGGCAACTCCGGAATAACATACGCCCCATCATAGCCCTCCACAGGCTTGAACTTATCCAGGCCCAAGCCGAGTCTGCTTTCCAGCGCTCTCACCTCGTCGTCCGAGTCTCTCTTCAATTTCTCAGTCATCTCCTCAGGCACCTCCGGCCAGATGAACGGCTCCGCCATGTCCACCGTCATCTTCTTTAGCTGCGGCTCTCTGTACCGCCCGTAGTCGAAGTTACCGCGCGTGAACTTGCCGTGCAACAACTGCACCGTCACGTTCAACGCCCGCAAGCCGTAGACGTGCCACAAGTAGTCTCTCAAGTCCATTTTGTTGAACTTCTTGGGCACCAAGAACTTGGCCTGGTACGGCGTGTGCTTTGCGTTGGGCCTGAGCAAACAGATACGTGCTCCAGGGAAATACACCTGCTTCTCGCCAACTTTGAAGTGTGGCTGCCCGGTTGCAACCTCCTCCTGGAAACGATCGTAGTTTCTTCTCGAGATCTGGTCGCTGCGCAAACGGTACTTGATTGGAACTGGCTTTCCTGCGGCTCTGTACTTGGCTCTTATGGCTGTCGACGAAAGGAGGGTATCTTTGACTGTCAGCGAGAGCAACGGTTCTCTCTCTCTACGGAACCCATATCTAGGTTTTTCCAACGTCACGTCCTTTATGTTGACCTGAGGGTACTTTTTACCGTGCGAGCGGTAGTGGAGAGACCTCGTAGCCTTTGTGAAGGAGCTCCAAAGGAAATTCATGGTTGGTGAAATTTTTTCAAATGATGTTGATTTTGTTTGGTTGATTTTTTCGAGGTAGATTAAGAGTGTTTTTGGGTGCAAAATTTGGGAGTAAACGTTCTTTTAGAAGTGAGTATTAAGTTAGAGGATTTGGTGGCTGGTTTTTACCAGGTTTTCCAACGATTATAATCGATTATGACTTTACTATGTCTATCTGGTCATTTATCTTTACTTCTAAGGATGTAAGGTACTTTTATGTATACATCTCATGGAAATCCTATCATACAATTCTTCCAAACCATCGTATATTCCTTCTAAGCTATTATAAATCTCCTTCAGTAAGCCTCAGCGAAGTGCTTTTTCGAGAATTCCCTGGGTGCCACATCCTGAACGGTGATATCAGTAAAGGTACCAAACCTTTCCAACTAGTGTAGATGATATGAGGTTGGTACAAAAGGTGTATAAGTCGAAATTATTTGGTAGAAATGGGGTAAGAAGGTATGCGAGAGTTGTAGTTTAAATAAGTTCTTTTATATGGAGACAGACGGAGAAGTCTACTTAAACTAAAAGAAGTTGCAACTGACCCAGAAGAGCTATTCCAGATAATCTAGGTCCCCTGAAGGGGAACTTCCGAGAATTCGGAGAATTCAATTCAGTATGAATCAACTGATATAAATAATTGGAACTGCCCATATAAATAAGTACCAATAGATAGTGCCTTCTAAAAGCCAATTGAACATGGCCATTATTGCAAATAGAAGATGCCCATAAAACGCAAATACAATTAACTCATACCAAATACCTACTTTAATCACAACATAAAATATAAACTACATGACTCTCTCACTTTACCATTATATACAACTCACCAAAAATCACAATAAATCATCTGTTAATTGTAAAAATCTACCTACATATTCATTTATCCTGTAACCACAAACCTATTCAAGCACCATTGCAATTCAAATCCTTAGCATTCCTCCTCTCCCCATACCCACCTCCACCAAACCTCAATATCTAGAAACCCCGCTTACCTAATCTTTTTTTTATATCAAATAACTCAACAACAAATTTCAGTTTTTCCATCGCCACCACAACATGTCCAGCGAAGACCCATACTACTACGAGGAGGACGGCAGCAGCATCACCCCCGAGGACTGCTGGACCGTGATCTCGTCGTTCTTCCAGGAAAAAGGGTTAGTTTCGCAGCAGTTGGACTCGTTCGACGAGTTTATCGAGACGACCATCCAAGAGTTGGTGTGGGAGGACTCGCATCTCATCTTGGACCAGCCCGCGCAACACACGTCCGAGCACGACCACGAGAACCGCAGGTACGAGATCACGTTCGGCAAGATCTACATCTCGAAACCAACCCAGACGGAGGGCGATGGTACCACGCACCCAATGTACCCGCAAGAGGCGCGCTTGCGTAACTTGACCTACTCGTCGCCACTCTATGTGGATATGACCAAGAAGGTGTTCAAGTCGGACGACAACAAGCGCAAGGACAACGAATTGGACTGGGTCGAGGAAAAAATGCACGACGAGGAGCCCCAGACAAAGGTGTACTTGGGTAAAGTTCCGATTATGTTGCGGTCCAAGTTCTGTATGTTGCGTGACTTGGGTGAGCACGAGTTTTACGAGTTGAAGGAGTGTCCTTACGATATGGGAGGGTACTTTGTGATCAACGGGTCGGAGAAGGTGTTGATTGCGCAGGAGCGTTCGGCCGCTAACATCGTGCAAGTGTTCAAGAAGGCTGCGCCGTCACCCGTGTCGCACATTGCGGAGATCAGGTCGGCCTTGGAAAAGGGCTCCAGGTTGATTTCGTCCATGCAGATCAAGTTGTACGGTAGAGATGACAAGGGAACCAGTGGCAGAATCATTAAAGCTACCTTACCGTACATCAAAGAGGACATTCCCATTGTCATTGTGTTCAGAGCGTTGGGAATCGTGCCAGACGGAGACATTTTGGAGCACATTTGTTACGATGCGAACGACTGGCAGATGTTGGAAATGTTGAAGCCGTGTGTGGAGGAAGGTTTCGTCATCCAGGAGCGTGAAGTTGCTCTTGATTTCATTGGCCGTAGAGGTGTGATGGGTATCAGAAGAGAAAAGCGTATTCAGTACGCAAAAGACATCTTGCAGAAGGAGCTCCTTCCTAATATCACTCAGGAAGAGGGTTTTGAAACCAGAAAGGCCTTCTTTTTGGGGTACATGGTGAACAGATTGTTGTTGTGTGCATTAGAGAGAAAGGAACCAGACGACAGAGACCACTTTGGTAAGAAGAGATTGGACTTAGCTGGTCCTCTTTTGGCCAATTTGTTCCGTATTCTTTTCCGCAAGCTCACCAAAGACATCTACAACTACATGCAGAGATGTGTGGAGAACGACAAGGAGTTCAACTTGACGTTGGCGGTCAAGTCGCAGACCATCACCGACGGGTTGCGGTACTCGCTCGCCACCGGTAACTGGGGCGAGCAGAAAAAGGCCATGAGTGCAAGGGCAGGTGTTTCGCAGGTGTTGAACCGTTACACTTACTCGTCGACCTTGTCGCATTTGCGTAGAACAAACACACCCATCGGTCGTGACGGTAAGATCGCCAAGCCAAGACAGTTGCACAACACGCACTGGGGGCTTGTCTGCCCTGCCGAAACTCCAGAGGGACAGGCGTGTGGTTTGGTCAAGAACTTGTCCTTGATGACGTGTATCTCTGTGGGTACTCCGTCCGAACCTATCTTGTACTTTTTGGAGGAGTGGGGCATGGAGCCGTTGGAGGACTATGTTCCGTCCAACTCGCCCGACTCGACGCGTGTGTTTGTGAATGGTGTCTGGGTGGGAACGCACAGAGAACCTTCTCAGTTGGTCGACACGATGCGCAATTTGCGTAGAAGAGGCGATATTTCACCAGAAGTGTCCATCATCAGAGATATTAGAGAAAAAGAGTTCAAGATTTTCACGGATGCTGGGCGTGTCTACCGTCCGTTGTTTATTGTCGATGATGATCTGGAGTCGCCTACCAAGGGTGATATTAAGTTGGAGAAGGCACACGCAAACAAGTTGCTCAACTCAGAGTATGACGAGTACGAGGAGGACGCTCTGTCGGCCTACACCTGGTCATCTTTGGTCAGTGACGGTGTGATTGAGTATGTTGATGCCGAAGAAGAGGAAACCATAATGATTGCCATGACTCCAGAAGATTTAGAAGCGTCCAAGGCCGCAGCGTTGTTGGAGCAGCAACAATTAGAGGGCATCAAGGAGGAGGAAACGGTGCTTCCGCAAGAAATCGACGCTGCCAAGCGTATCAAACCCACATTCAGTGCCAACTCGCACACGTTCACGCACTGTGAGATCCACCCCTCGATGATCTTGGGTGTGGCGGCGCTGATCATCCCGTTCCCCGACCACAACCAGTCGCCGCGTAACACCTACCAGTCTGCGATGGGTAAGCAGGCAATGGGTGTGTTCTTGACCAACTACGCGGTCAGAATGGACACCATGGCGAACATCTTGTACTACCCACAGAAACCGTTGGCGACCACGCGTGCGATGGAGCACCTCAAGTTCCGTGAGTTGCCTGCGGGGCAAAACGCCGTCGTTGCCATCTCGTGCTACTCGGGCTACAACCAGGAAGATTCCATGATCATGAACCAGTCGTCGATCGACAGAGGGTTGTTCCGGTCGCTTTTCTTCAGGTCGTACATGGACTTGGAGAAGAGACAGGGTATGAAAGCCTTGGAGACGTTCGAGAAACCCACCAGATCAGACACTTTGCGCTTGAAGCACGGCACGTACGAGAAATTGGACGACGACGGGTTGATTGCACCGGGCGTGAGGGTCAGTGGTGAGGACATCATCATCGGTAAGACCACACCTATCCCACCAGACACCGAAGAATTGGGTCAGAGAACACAGTACCACACAAAGAGAGACGCCTCTACACCCTTGAGGTCCACTGAGTCTGGTATTGTCGATCAGGTGTTGCTCACCACCAACGGTGACGGAGCCAAATTCGTCAAGGTTCGTATGAGAACGACCAAGGTGCCCCAGATTGGTGACAAGTTTGCCTCCAGACACGGTCAAAAGGGTACGATTGGTGTCACGTATAGACACGAGGACATGCCGTTCTCTGCGCAGGGCATTGTGCCCGACTTGATCATCAACCCGCACGCCATTCCGTCGCGTATGACGGTCGCGCACTTGATTGAGTGTTTGCTCTCGAAGGTGTCGTCCTTGTCTGGTTTGGAAGGTGACGCCTCGCCGTTCACGGACGTGACTGCAGAGGCCATCTCCAAGTTGCTCCGTGAGCACGGGTACCAGTCGCGTGGGTTCGAGGTGATGTACAACGGGCACACCGGCAAGAAGTTGATGGCGCAGGTGTTCTTTGGCCCGACCTACTACCAGAGATTGAGGCACATGGTGGACGATAAGATCCACGCGAGAGCCAGAGGACCGGTGCAGGTGTTGACCAGGCAGCCGGTGGAGGGTAGGTCGCGTGACGGTGGCTTGAGATTCGGAGAAATGGAGAGAGATTGTATGATTGCACACGGTGCGGCCGGTTTCTTGAAGGAGCGGTTGATGGAGGCCTCCGACGCGTTCAGAGTGCACATCTGCGGCATGTGTGGCCTCATGAGTGTGATTGCCAACTTGAAGAAGAACCAGTTTGAGTGCCGTTCGTGCAAGAACAAGACCAACATCTACCAGATCCACATTCCGTACGCAGCCAAGTTGTTGTTCCAGGAGTTGATGGCGATGAACATTTCGCCTAGAATGTACACGGAGAGGAGTGGTATATCGGTGAGAGTATAGGGGTTCTGTATTTTAAGTATGTAACAAAAATATAATTGGATTAATGTATTGACTATTTGAATGAGTGTTTGGATGTTTGGATGAGTGTTTGGAGGAATGTTGGGAATGAATATGAATGTTGGAAATGGGTGCAAAATTCTGAATGCTGAGAATGGTGCTGAATATTCGGAATGTACTGTGAATATGAATGCAGGATGTGGGATTGAATGTCTGGAATGAATGCTGAATGAATGCTGAATGCCTGGAATGTATTCTGAATACGAATAAGCTAATGCTGGAATGGTTGCTGAATATTGGAATGCATACTGGGTACGAATTCTGAATCTGGAATGCTGGATATCAACACTAGATGAATTTAGGAATTTGAGCAGCATAAATAATAGGGTAAGATCCATGCAACCCATATTTTTACCAAAAGTCTTAACTCAAACAAACTCACAATCCAACTAAGCATTTTTTGGCAATCTCACATGCAGATGGACTATGTATGAGTGTCCCAAATGGTCTGAAATCTTTGCCTATCCATAAACGGTTCTTCGCAGCCACGGCATCTGCTTTTTCCAAGTAGGCATTTACCAATTCAATGAACTCAGCTCCTGTGAGATTCTTTTTAGTGTACTTCTTCTGCATTTTAGAACTAGTTGACAATCAACTTTTGGAGGATTTCCTCCCGTTTAAATACTTCCCAGAGAGAATATGTGCAGTGGATGGCATAAGTATTTGGCTGCAAAATGGGAACTGGAAGGAAAATGATTGGATTTCTTAATATTTTGTTCTGCTATATAGAAGAAAAGCTGCTGAAAAGTTGGGGTATTACTTCTTAAATATAATCGGTGTAGTGTAAAATGGCTAGAATAATTGGCTGCAAATCGGGAATTAAAGCAGAATCTCGTATTTTAGTGCAACCTTAAAATTGCCATATCTAGATAAGCTAAGTTTCTCAAATCTCTTAGAGTTTCAGGGGAAGACCATTGGTTGCCAAATATCAGAAGTCTCTCCTAAAGTAAGGATTCTCTCCAAAACAAAAATTTTCTCTCAAAGTAAGATTTCTCTCTTAAAAGCAGTATACTTATAAAACATTAAATCCAAACTGCCAGAAAAGTGAAGTATAAGCCTCAGTAAATTAATGACCTCTCCCTCCTACCAAAACAACATTACTGTATATTCTATTTACAATCAACACAACTACTTCAAATACTGTTCTCTCAACTTCTCCACCATCTTCTCTTTGTTCTCCAATCTCTTGATCTTCTCTTCCACCAAATCAAACTCATCAGCAAATGCAATCAAATTCTGCTTGTATGGATGCTCATCTCCATCAAAAACCTTTAATCTGTCCAAACGTGCCAATCTGTGTTTGTTCTTGGGAATCATACCCTTAACGGCCCTCCTCAAAATTTCACTGTACCCTTTGTTCTCAATCATGCGTTCCATAGGGACCAATTTAAGCGAACCAGGTCTCGTGTTGTGCGACCAGTACGTCCTCTGCTGCATCTTCTTACCCGTGACCTTAACATGTGAGGCGTTGGTAACCACAACGTAGTCGCCTGGGTCTCTGTTGGGCGAGTACGTGGGCTTGTGTTTTCCCTGGAGCACGAGCGCAATCAGTGCAGCCAAACGACCCAAAGTCCGCGACTCGGCAGCAACGTCAACGTGGTGCCACACCTTGGTGCTGGCCGCAGCACTTATCCCTATCCTCTGTGACATTGTTCACTCGCAAGACCAAATGGTGAAAAACTTTTTTGGAATGAAAAGTCGCAGGCCGTTCGCGCTCGATGTCGCGCCAGGCTACTTATGTCGCATTTCTATGAAGATTTTTCAACAAATAAACAAAAAGTTTACTACGGTCGAACATTGAACCGGCCCGGCCAAGCATAGAACTGATACAAAGGTATACAAGTGTACCACGCATCTCGACGAATCCATCTACTCCAGTACACCCCAACTGAAACAAGCCGGAAAATTTGAGCAAGAACAGAAGAAACCGAAGCCAAAGGCAGGACCCCATCCAAATACCACACCGAGATAATAGAAATGTTCTTTCTTAAAGATCTCTCTTTAAACTTGACGCTACACCCCTCGTACTTTGGGCCGCAAATGGACCAGTACTTGAGAGATAAGTTGCTCAGCGATGTAGAGGGCACATGCACTGGGCAGTTTGGGTACATTGTATGTGTGCTTGATTGCATGAACATAGACGTGGGAAAGGGCCGAGTCATAGCGGGTCTGGGAATGGCCGAGTTCGAGGTGAAGTACCGTGCGGTGGTGTGGAAGCCGTTCAAGGGCGAGGTTGTGGATGCCGTGGTGACGACCGTTAACAAAATGGGCTTTTTCGCAGACGTGGGTCCGTTGTCGGTGTTTGTTAGCACGCACTTGATTCCCTCGGACATGAAGTTCAACCCGTCGGCGAACCCACCAGCATACGTTTCACCGGATGAAAATATAGAAAAGGGATCGAGAGTGAGATTGAAGATTGTGGGTACGAGAACGGATGTCAACGAAATCTATGCTATTGGGAGTATAAAGGAGGATTACTTGGGACCTTCGCCAATGTAAACATATTGAATCATGAAAATTCCTGTACTTTTATAAAATAAACAATTTAATGTGCTAGACAAGGGTGGGGGTTTTATTTGGGTGGAGTATATTTGGTTGAAGATCACTTTGGCAATTCAAAATGAACTTTTTGGGTACAAATGATGGAATTGAAATACCTATTTGAGATTGAGTTTAGCATAATCTCAAATAATCAAACTCTCAAGTATGGTCAGAGTGCTCTTTTCATCATATTGATGTGAATAGCGAAAAATGGCAATGTCCTGTATATACATTTTGCAGCCATGACTTCACCTATTCAATTTCACTCTATTAACAAATAAAATCTGAGAATATCAAGTGAATCGGGGGGTCTTGTCCTAAATCATATTCAAACCTTCCACCGCAAAGCATACTGATTGAAATCCAAATGTTATCCTCAATTAAGACATCTCTCAAGACACAAATTTACCTTCAAATGGAGCTTGAAGACTTCCCTCGAATCCTTGGCTACCTTTCTTGTCTCTACAACTACTCATCCTAAGTCTGCAAAACTACACTAGTAAGAGTACAAATCAATGATGTACATTTTCAACTAACTCAATCCTCCAAGAGTGCTTTCGTCCAACTCAATTCCCAATAATCCCATAACCTTACGTTGTTTTTTAGGTGGTTCAGTACCTTTATCTTTATCAGAATCAAAATTGACCTTCATTCCAGAAGCAGCGATTGGGACAGTAGATGTAACTGGAGATGTAGATGTGACTGGGGATGTAGATGTAACTGGGGCAGCAGATGTAACCGGATCAGAAGATGTAACTGCAGCTGCAGAACTAACCTGAGCAGAAGTTGCAACTGCGGCTGAAGCGTTTGACGTTAAGATGCCTGAATCTTCGTTAACCATTGGCACGACTGATGTCTGCTTGCTCACTCCAACAGTATTTGAAGAACCACTAGGCTGCGTATTCAATCCATTTAATCTCTCTCTTAGCGTTACCTCTTGGTTCTCTGAATTATTCCTGGTCAAATATATCGTTTGCAGGTTTGAGGGTCCAATTGGAATTGAACGCTCTGTCTCAATAGAACCATTGGCATGCTTTTGCAGATTTGCTTGCTTTTGGTGGTTTTCTCGTGCCTTTTCTTGCTGCGGGCCAAATTCTCTGGTACTCACCCGGTTGTGTTCTACCAAACGTTCTTGCTCATTTGAGCTCCCCAGACCATTTCTAGTTTGGGTTGGAACTGCAGTTTGGGAAAGTGTTTGCCGTGAAACAAGTATTGAGTCCCTTGATTGGTCCTGTAAATGCTCAGATTGTACTACAGCAGATTGAGCTTGATCGTGATCCATACGCTCTAGTTGACGAGCTTGTTGTCCAGAGATCTGTGAACTGGCAGGCTGTTGCTTCTCACTCTGAAACTGCCTGAAACGGTCCCCAAACCCCATATGCTGCGCCTGATTAAATCTCTGGACGTGCTCATGGAATTTTGAACCTTGAGGAACCAGTCCAGGCGAATGCTGTATATTTTGCCTTTGATGCATAGGATGTTGTTGGCCCTGCTGCCTGTGTAGTTGCAGGAACATAAGAGCTTGTTGTGCTTGCTCTTGTTGTGCTCGCTGATGCTGTATATATTGCTCATTCTGTGAAATAAGAAGCGCTTGACGACTCTCTTTCAATTGGGCTTGCGCCATCCAATCTGCTGGTGAGGGAGGCGAGGAGGCGTCTGCCCTTTGTGTGCTACCCCTAGCCAATTGACTAGAGTCAAGGTTCCTGTTGACAAGGGACAGAACTGCTGCGCCTGGAGACGCACTAGTCGACCTCGGTTGCTGTTTCTCACTCAAAACCTTAGATATAATGAATATTTCCTCTTGCAATCGCTGTGATTGTACATGGCATTGCAATTCCTGATAATTGTGCGAATCTGTAAACATCTTGAGCTCTTTTTTGTGGTGTTCTTCCAATTCGATCCTCTTTTTGACAAACTGAGGTACACTGGTGGTGTTATCTGAATTCAAATCATTCGTTCTCAATTGTTCCTGGAATTGGCGATCGAGGAGTTGAATTTGGCGCATCTGTGCTTCAATCAACTCAGCATGTTGCTCTTTGTTGCACATTTGGAAGTACTGTAACTTGTCTTGGATTACATCGCCTTGTTTCAACAATATCTGTCTCTTCATTTTCAACTTTTCTTCCGAAATTCCCTGGTAGTACTCCAAAAGCATGCGTAGATCGCGGTTACGGTCACTCCGACTCCTTTGTCCGTTAGGTGGAGTCTGTGCAGCATGCCCTGGTGTGGCTGCGGATGCATGTTGGGCCTGAACGTTTTGTCTGCCTTGGATTTGATTATATTGTGGCAGAGAAACAACGCCCTGGCAAAGAGATGCTTGTTGTCTTTCGAAGACGAGTGGTCCAGTGGGCATAGCATGGTTACCAGCAAAATTTCGCCTCATGTTCGCAGCATTTTGAGTCGAAGTTTCCGCTAGAGACCTAGAGATGGCGGTATTGTTGGAGACCTGCTCATCAATATATCCGCCGGGGTTAGTACGGTGACTAGACGGTTCGTTTACGAGTTGTTTTTGTCTTAGTGGGTCTAACGACTGTAGGCAAGAATTAGGTTCAGTAGGTCTATTTTCATGATTTTTGTTTGGTTCCATTGCATTGAATCTTCTTTGTGCTTCTGCTTGTCGGAGTTGGGTGGTCACAGTGCTGGTACTATTGTTTGAGTTAGCTGTGAGGCTTCTCGTGAGTTCCGTGGTTGCTTCGCTTGATTCCGAGTTTCTGTGGCTGTTGATACTTGCACTGGATATTCCTATACTGGAACCATTGGTTCGTGAGGGTTCTGTTTCCGTGAGGGGTAAGTTTCTCATAGTGTCAGCTTCAGATTCTTTGTGTGGAGAAGGAGCGCTAGTTGAGTTTTCAATGGTAGGTGAAACTGAAGTCTGGTTTGTGTGGTGAGTCGGTTGTTCTGTTGAATTTTGATTCTGTGGTTCTGGTGCATTATTTGAGGTCGTTATTGCTGGAGTATGGGTTGAAGTTGTAGTTACTGAACGGGTTGTTGTATTAGTTGATTCGGTTGCTGACTCAGTTGCTCTTTGAGTTGTAGGATCAGCTATTGTTTGGGTTGAAGGGTTAATTGTAGTATGACTTGGTGGAGTAGCAGTGGTATGGTTTGATGGTCCTGTTGTTGTACTTTGTCCTGTTGTTGTACCTTGTCCTGTTGTTGTACTTGGTCCTGTTGTTGTACTTGGTCCAGTAGTTGTACTTGGTCCACTGGTTGAACTTAATGGTCCAGTAGTTGTACTTGATGGTGCTGTTGCTGTACTTAGTTGTCCAGTTGTAGATGCTCCGCCTGCTGTACTAAATTGTCCAGTTGTAGAAGTTCCACTTGCTGTACTTGAATGCCCAGTTGTTGACGCTCCACCTGCTGTACTTGAATGCCCAGTTGTTGGCGCTCCACCTGCTGTACTTGAATGCACAGTTGTAGACGCTCCACCTGCTGTGCTTAATTGTCCAGTTGTGGAACCAGTTGCTGTACTCAAAGGTACGGTTGCAGATGCTCCACCTGCTGTATTCAAAGACCCAGTAACTGAACTCAATATTCCTGCTGCACTTAATGCTCTGGTCACCGCACTTAATGGTCCTGTTATAGGTGCTGCGAAATCTCCAGTTTCTATACTCGGCACCTCTCTCTGCTCATTCATTCGAGTCCTCATATGGCTCGTCCTCATATGGCTCTCAATAGGAGTAAAAGTCGGCGTTTGACTTTCCCCACGGTTGCGATACCTAGAATCCGAGTCAATTGGAGACGGAGTGAACTCGTTGTCGGTTGAACCTTTTCTCACGGGACGCCTAGCCAAAGGAAGATCGTCCTCGTCCATACGCACATTGTCTCTCGCTTCCATGGAAATGTCTTGCGGGGGTGTTTGTGCCAACGTTCCATTAGTACGCAATACTTCTTTGTTCGAATTACTCTGCTCAACATTCTCTTCACTTTTCTTCACAGGACTCTGTATTCTTGTTGTGGGATGACTTCTTTCATCGTCAGTATAATTTTCATCCTCTTCCATGTCCTCCTCCGCACTTTCCTCTTCCTGGTCTTCCTCCTCATTATCATTCTCACTCTCCGAGTCCAACGAAACAATCTCAATGATATCAGGAGGATTCTGCTGCACCAGCACGTTCGGCGAGTCACCCATGTCCAAGCCCGACGTGTTCGCCTTCGACTCAACCTTCTTGTCCTCCTCCTCCTCAATCCTCCAGCTCCCGTCAGCATTGATCTGCACCAGATCCACATCCTCACTCACCCCCTGCAATATCTCCACAAAGTAGTCGCACACCGCCAAATCCTCGATCCGCACAGGCTTCTGGCAGAGCGGACAGCTCCACGTCGGAACCTGCAACTGCAGCTCCAAAAACTGCACAGCATCAATGCACTGGATATGTTTACAGAATACCAGCTGAACTGGATACTTAATTCGAGTGTACGACAACGGATCTCTGAGCAGCACCAAAAGCAGACTCGACTCCACCACTATATCATCGTCATCGTCGGGCAGACCTAACAACTCTGTGATCAAGGCACACGTAGCGCTATGTGGAATGCGGTTTTTCGCCACCTTGTCTCGCACCAACTGCTCGGGCAGCGTGTTTTCCACCACATACGCATACAACAAGTGCTTTGCGGATGTTTTCGTGTACACCATCGTCACCTTGTTCATCTGCGGCGCAGGGTAGAGCAAGTCGGTGATGTCTGCGGGTTTCGCGGTGCCTGGGCGGTTTTTTATTCCTCGAAAGTTTTTTGTAATCAGCTTGCCGTTGACGTGGATCTCGACCGGGAGCGGGAAAACGAGCGGCACGTCGTTGCTCGACATTGCGTCGCCCTGCTGTTGCTGTCCGCATATTAACACCACTCGCACAGACGGGTTTTTGGCAGCCAAATAGCCATATTCCTCCTCCTTGAAGATAAAATTGAGGTTGACGACGCCTCTGTCTCGCAGATCCACTGGCGGACAGTTCTGCGGCGAGCCATGTAATTTGCGCACTAGCTTGTAGAAGGGGCTGGTGCGGAAGTAGAGCGCGTGGCCCGTGTATGGCTGCGAGTCTGCGTGGTGGAGGTCGCTCTTGTCGACGGGACGGCGCGTGTCGTGGACCATCGGCGCGTAGTGGCCCAGCCGTATGGCGTTGTACAATTCGGCGTACGTGGGCAACTGCTCGCCGTTGTCGCGCTTCAACACAAGCGTGCGGATCGTGAGCAACTTGGTCTGGTTCAGCGACGCTCGTCCGTGGCCCATCTGGGCCTCTATGCGCTCGAGCAAGTCCACCTTCTTGCCGGCGAGCTTGAGCCCGATAGCGCGGCACAAGTCCTTGAGCTCCGCTATTTTCATTCGCGAGAGCTTCGTGATGGTGTCTTTATACTCATCGTCCCCCAACTGTTGTTCTTCCATTGAATTGGTGTTGTAAAAAAAATGTGCCAAAAAGTTTAGATGATTTGATTAGATAAAAAGTATGGTTTGGATTTGGGAGTGAGGTTGTTGTTAGGGTGGTGGGGGGGTTGGTTTTTGAGTGTGAAGTGGGTGTTTAAGACTATATGGAAGTGTTTGTATTGGAGTTTTACAAGTGTTTGGTTTTAGTTTGAGGCGGAAGTAGGATGTTGAAAGGATTGTTTAAAGAATTGTATTTAAAGGTATTTTTAAAGGAATGTTTAAAGGGTTGCATTTAAAGGATTGTATTTAAAAGATTGCTTACAACGTTATAGGATTGAGCGAGAATAGATAAGTGAAAGGAGTATAATGCAGATGTTTCACCTCATCTACAAACTGTCAGAATCTGGAGATTCACGTGAATTTTGGATTGGGTGCAAATGTCATTATTTGGTTGCTGTCTAAAAGTTGCTGTAGCGGATTAAGGTGAGGTATTGTAATTTAGAGTAGAGGGGAAAGAGATGAGGTGTTTTGTTGAGGAACGTGTAGAATATCTTTGGGAGAGTGGTTGTCATTATTTGCGCATAGGGTGAATTTAAGTATTGATTATTACCAAGGCAGTACCTATTCACATTAAGATTGAACTGAAGTAACGAGAGAAGAAGTGACTTTTATTGGTCGTCTTTACTCTTACCAAGATTATTCAACTCTCATATAAAGTATTGGGTATATCTCTATGAGATTTAATTGTTTTGAAGCCCATAATAACGGGAATGGTTGCAAATTTTGATAACAAAAATAGGAGAAGACTCTAAAAAAACTAACAATACCTCAGATCATGTGCTGTCTATCTTCCCTTTTTTGCTGATAAATGAAGATTCCTCTTCCCACTCACTAAAAATTCTAATCTTTGAGGTCAAACAATATACCCAACTCAATGACAAATGATTCCTCCACCTTTAAAGAAGAAGTTAATCAGCATATTCATTATAAATCAAACCATTCTAAAGCTTCTCCAACATTCGATCACTATCTTTCAGCCTCATTTCCATTACTAATTTGATCTGCACTGGAATTACAAATCAAACTCTCCAATAAAATGCGGTGACTAAACCTAAAAAGGAAATTAGCCCTCATCGGTGCAGTCGCCGTGTTTGGCCATCTTTTTGCAGCCATAGTGACTGAAAACGTATATAAAGCCTGCATTCCCTCAATATTTCACTCAGCACCAAAACTTCTCCACAATGAAATACCTTGTTATTGGTGCTACAGGCTACATCGGTGCTAACTTCTCCCAGGCGTTGAGAAGAGCAGGACACAGAGTCTACGGGTTGGCCAGAACCCCGGAAAAGGCAAAGCAGTTGCAGGCTATAGAGGTTGTTGCCGTGGAAGGCGAAAACTACATTGAGGATGCAATCACAGTTGAAGGTGTGGATGGTGTTGTCGACTTGAGCGGTACACCCAACAGCACGCCGGATATCTTGCAGAGAGTCATCGCGGCCTCCAAAAAGGTGCACAAGCGCATCGGTTTTCTCTACATTTCGGGTGTGTGGGTCCACGGGTCTTCTGATGAGCCAGTCAGCGAAGACGATATTGTTGGCGAGCACGCAAAGGTGCAGCCAGCTCCGCTTGTTGCCTGGAGGCCGGCTGTTGAGCAGCTGGTACTCAAGGCTCGCGAGCACTTGGACGCGATTGTCATTCGTCCTGGCATTTTGTACGGTGGGTCGAGTCCTATTTGGAATGGCTACCTTGGTCTGATCTTGGAGGCTATCAAGGAGAACAAGAGTGAGGCCACCGTGTACATGACCGAGGGCACTGTTATTTCGTTCATCCACAATGAAAACGTTGCTTCTGCAACAACCCTTGCTTTGGAGAGCATTTCGAGTATTTCCAAGGAGGAGGTTCCCATTTTCGACTTGGTTGACAGTCGTGAGAATATTACTGAGATTATCCACAAGGCTGTTGAGATTTTGGGCTACAAGGGCAAGGTGAATTTCGTGACTCCATCATCTGACAATGCGTACATGGTTGCTATGAACACTAAGGTCAACCTTATTTCGACTCGTTTGACCAAGCTTACAGCTTATAAGCCTGTGCACAAGTCTGTTCTTGAGGATATTGATTTGTATGTCAGGTCGTTTGCTGCTTCTAAGTAGAGATATATTTCAGAGAGAGTGAGATGTTGAGAGAAACGAGATTTTTCAGATTTAGTATGAACGGTTAGGTTTAAGATTAGTTTGTAGAAGCAAGTATGTTTTGGAGAGTATTCAATGCAAACGAGTATGCTTTGATGGGAATTGAATAATGACGATTACATTTCAATGATTACTGAATTCAGATAATTATGTTTTCAAGTGTGAATACAAACAAGATGTTTCAGTGTTTTCAATGCAAACTAACAGACTTTGAAGATTATTGAAAACCATCGGTTCCGGTTCAAACCTTATTTAGTGCATACGAGCACGCTTTGAAGATTGTTGAATACAAACAAGTTTTAAAGATTGTTAAATACAAGCGAGTTCTTCAAAGGTTGATTATTAACAGGTATATTTAGTACTATGCCTTTTAAAGGTTTTTGAAAGTATGGTAAATAGTACTGAAAACAAAGGGTAATTTTCAAGAATTATTGAATGCAATAAAAACATTTACATCCACTTTGTAGAACTGTTTATCAAATCATCATCAAACCCTTACTCAAAAAAAAATTCTCCAGCAAATTAACTGGCTGCAAATTCTCAAATTAAATAATACAAATTTTACACTATAATCATTTCTTATGCGTTGCACTAAAACATGTACATTAAAATCTATTCTCCCTAATCACACCACAGAATTAGAAAAATTGTGCTTTTCCAAGAACAGCAGCAGCAGTCCTCGCATCAATAGGTACCTCCTCCTTCTCCGGCTTGACAACCTCCTCTTCCTCCCTCAGCCTGAAGGTCCTCGCCGACCACGCATCGCCCGCCGCACTCTGCGACTGCGTCAAATTATGCTTCAAGCTCAGCAAATTATCACGGTTGAGCCGCGAGAGCCCGCCCCGCTGGTCCACTATCCGCACATCCAAGCGAATGCCCTCCAAGTGCTTAAGGATCTTGCGGTGGTGCTCAACCCGGTGCAAGGTGTGCTTTTTGATGATGCGCTGGATCTTGGTCTGCGTAAAGTCCAACACCTCCTCGCGCTCGTACAACATCTCGCCCGATATCCGCTTTATCTGGAGCTCGAGCGACTCCTGGGCCTTGGTGGCGTACTCCAACAGGCGCAACGCGTCGTCCGCACGTATGGGGTCCAAGGCGACCTTGGCCTTCAGCTTCTCGACCGCGGCCAGCTTGGTTCTGGTCTGCGCCTCTGCCTGGTCCAACTCGCGCATGATCAAGTGCCGGTTGGTGAGCAGCTCCTTGATCTGGTAGAAGTCGTTCACGAGGCACTGGAAGCCGTCGCCCAACGTGCCCATCTCGTTGACCAGCTCCACCAACAACAAGTCCGACTGGAGCTGCGTGATTTTCGCGAGCTTCTCCCACATGTTCTTCATCCCCAAGTGCGACTGCTCAAAGTTCGAGAGCATGAGGAGCTTCTGCGACAAGTCGTACGTCTGGATCGACACCTGCTTCTGGTGTTTCAGAAGCTGCTGCAACAGCTTGTGCAACTTGGAGCCCTCGATGTACCACGCCTTGATCAACGGTCTGAATGTGCTCAACTGCTCGTACTCGTCGTCGGGAACGGAAAACTGCTTGAGTGTTTTGCGCACGATTCCGCTCGCCACCGCGCTCTTTTTGTTCTGGTTGATCACAGAGTACCCGAAATCGTTTTCCGTGAAGAAGACAAACTCGTCGTCGCGGATCAAAATAGGATTGGCACTGATACGGTCCAACCACTCCTGCCAAACGTAGTGCAACTGCTTGGTTTCGTCCTCGCCTCCAGCAGGATACGCGGTGCTGGAGCTCGGTATCACCGGCACAAACACCTCCAAATTGGCAATCGTCAAGTACTTGTTGAATTTGACCACCTCGTTATATGTTCTGCGCACATCTTTATACTTTTCCAGTCTGAACTTGGGGAGGCCAACCACTTCCACATCGAACCTAAGGATCGGATTTCCTGGCTTGTTTTTCTCGATCTGCGTTAGTTTGATGCTGATGCGCGACTTGGTGAATCTCTCCGGCACGAGCTTGCGCAACTCTGCGCTGGAAATGGTTTTTGGGGTGCTGGTCTCTGTGGGGATCGGTTCCTGGTGCTGCTCCAAGAGGGATTGCTCCTCTTCCGGTGCCTGCTGTGGTTCGGGTTCCTCCACGGCGTGCGGAATTGGCTCGGCGGAGCGGTCCACCGCCTCGGCAAAGGGATTGTTGTTCTCAAACTCGTCGTCTGAATAGGACATTTGGTGTTGTAATTTATTGGTTGGTTGATCTTTTGTATGGTTGTCACGTGTGGTGTATTTTAGGATTATGGTTGAGAGAGAAGTAGTTTTTGGTGAATTGTGGAAGGTAGTTTTCGATGATATAAGTTGGTGATTAGTAGAATTTGAGGTTTTTTTAGGGTCATAAATTTAGTTATTGACTAAAATCTAAATGTTTAGTGTGAATATGAATATGAAAATTTATTGAATAATGGAATATGAATATGAATTGGTATTGAATAATTGAATATGAATAGTTATTTAATAATTGAATATGAATAGTTATTGAATAATGTGAATATGAATATGAAATGTTATTGAATAATGTGAATATCAATAGTTATTGAATAATTGAAAATGAATAGTTATTGAATAATGTGAATATGAATATGAAATGTTATTGAATAATGTGAATATCAATAGTTATTGAATAATTGAAAATGAATAGTTATTGAATAATGTGAATATGAATATGAAATGTTATTGAATAATGTGAATATCAATAGTTATTGAATAATTGAAAATGAATAGTTATTGAATAATGTGAATATGAATATGAAATGTTATTGAATAATGTGAATATCAATAGTTATTGAATAATTGAAAATGAATAGTTATTGAATAATTGAATATGAATAGTTATTTAATAATTGAATATGAATAGTTATTGAATAATGTGAATATGAATAGTTATTGAATAATAGAATATGAATATGAAATGTTATTGAATAATGTGAATATCAATAGTTATTGAATAATTGAATATGAATATGAAATGTTATTGAATAATTGAATATGAATAGTTATTTAATAATTGAATATGAATAGTTATTGAATAATTGAATATGAATAGTTATTGAATAATGTGAATATGAATAGTTGAAACACGAAACTTGGTCTTGCCACCAAAATTGCAATTCCTTAGGATTGAGCCTTTCATACCATACAGCCCCACAGAACTAATACCTGAAAGTCTTAATTATCTTGACTGAATTCAAGTTCCAGGAGGTTAGAAAATCGACATTACACATCTGGAACTTGAATAGGGAGACATTGAAGGAACGATTCCTGATCTTGTTAAATTCAAAAGCGTAGCCTTGCAAATGCTTCATCTGGTCCCGCCTATGAGAATAGACACCAAAGTTCTTTCTAAAGACTCTGTAAACCTTTGCTACAATGAGTTGCAAAATTTGAAACTTCCAACTGTCACAATGCTTTCCCTCTGACCGTTGGGTGGATAAACTTTCTCGTATCTCCGGGCCATATTGCAATTATCTAACTTACAGAACTAGTATTGTCTCACAACAAACTTGGGATTTTGAGAGTTTAATTTTATTAGAGTTGCCAATCAACAATTAGCTATAGTGAAAGGAATTTATGTGTGGAGCTGGTTGTTGATAAGCCCAATATTCAATCTAAATTGGCAAAAATGTCTAAGGTTTGTTTGAACCAGAATCAACTTCAAAGGAAGCTACCCAACACAGAAATCAGACGAAGTTTACCAGAAGCTGTTTAAAAAGGTCTATAAAAACGACAACAAGGGCAATTTTGGAGGATCTCTCGAGTTTCTCAACACTTAGGATTATTTTGAGGTTCTGTTCGATGGAAGCTAACAATACGGTTTGGAAACCACTGGGAACTCAGAAGGCTTATTTTCAGGCACTTCCAATGTCAATAGGCATGGAAAGAGGTTTAGAGAAAGGTATTGTTCGACAGCAGCGATGTTTTGCTTATGTTCACCTCCAATTCCAACAGAGTATACCATTCTAGAGAGGTGGGGGAATTCAGATCCAGAAATGGTCGAGTATTTACAATCTCATTTGGGTGTTAATTTAAATGGGGAATAATTAGAATGCCATTTTGTCCATTTATACTTTTTTTTGGCTGCAAATTGTTTTAGAAGTGAATTTAAAGTCGTCTTTTGGAAGAAAGGCTGGTTCAATATATTGTTTCCGCTTGAGCAGTGTTTTCATGTGTTCTTGCAATAACAAGAATCGTTGACTCATTTTATGGATGCTTGATATTATAGTTCCAAAATTTAAGTAACATTTCAGTGAAACGAATAGTACCAGAATTAATCGTCTCTGTCACTATGGAAGTTTCAATTAGTTCCGAAATTTAAGCAGAAATCAATATACTCAAAGCATTCTACAATTCACTCAGTACTACCAGAAAAATACCTTTTCACTGAATCGAGAATACATTTTTGACATTTTCACCATTTACAGCTAAGATATATTTCAGTTTGTCCATCGCTCTTATCTGTGAGGAAAAATATTGCTAACAAAATTCAATACAGATAGACAATACCTCATAATTCATCCACCTTCAATGCTCAGCACTCAAATTCTCTAAATTTCATTCGACTTATTCGACAATTCTCTCTACTCTGCAATTACTATCAACTTCACACCACCATCTCCAAATTTCACTGTCTTCACTTCTCTATCTTCACTTCTCTATCACCACCCCATCGCCCTCCACCCCCATGACTCACTCCACTCCTCCACCTTGTCCTCACTTCTTCAATCGCTCATTCGGTCAGAGAGTCACTCAATGAGTCACTCACTACTCACTCAATGAGTCACTCACTACTCACTTAATGAGTCACTCACTACTCACTACTCACTACTCACTTACTCACTCGCTTCGCTCGTCGTTCGTTCTTAAGTTTCTCATCGAAAAAAATTTCAACATGCTAAGAAGAAGTATGTCCGCCGTCAAAAGTATCACCGAAGGCTTGGGCAAGCTAGGCTTGTCACACGCCACCAAACAACCCGGCTCCCACCCCGAATACAACATCGTCGATGTGTTCAGAAACTACATCACCGCCGAGTTGCACAGAATCAGCAACGTCAGCGAGGACATCATCTTCCAGAGCTTGGACACGCCCAACGCGCTCGAAAAGGGCGACTTGATCATCCCGATCCCCCGTTTGCGCTTGAAGGGCGTCAACCCAAAGGAAAAAGCAGCCGAGTGGTCCGCCGTCTTCGACAAGGGCAAGCTCTTGAAGGACGTCAAGGCAGAGGGGCCCTTTTTGCAGTTCTTCTTCAACTCCAGTGTGCTCTACCAGTTGGTCATCACCGACGCGTTGACCAGAACTAGCAACTACGGGTACTTGCCGCTTGGAGAGGGCAAAAAAGTGATTGTCGAGTTTTCGTCGCCCAACATCGCCAAGCCGTTCCACGCCGGCCACTTGAGATCCACCATCATTGGAGGGTTTGTGTCGAATCTTTACGAGAAAACAGGCTGGAACGTCACCAGAATCAACTACTTGGGAGACTGGGGAAAACAGTACGGTGTTTTGGCTGTTGGTTTCGAAAAGTACGGCAGCGAGGAGGCCTTGCAGAAGGACCCTATCAACCACTTGTTTGAGGTTTACGTGAAGATCAACGCGGATATGAAGCAGGAACAGGAGGAAACGGGTTCGCTGCCTACAGATGATGCTGCTCGTGCGTACTTTAAGGGTATGGAAAACGGCGATGAGAAGGCATTGAAGATTTGGAAGAAGTTTAGAGACCTTTCGATCGAAAAGTACATTCAAACATACGCTCGTTTGAACATTGAGTACGATGTGTATTCTGGAGAGTCACAGGTGTCGAAGGAAAAAATGAAGGATGTGACCAAGGTGTTTGAGGACCGTGGGTTGGTGCATGTGGACCGCGGGGCCAAGTTGATTGACTTGACCAAGTTCAACAAGAAGTTGGGCAAGTGCTTGGTGGAAAAGTCGGACGGCACATCTCTCTACTTGACCAGAGACGTGGGTGAGGCCATCAAGAGACAGGACCAGTACAAGTTCGACAAGATGATCTACGTGATTGCGCTGCAGCAGGACTTGCATGTGCAGCAGTTCTTCGAGATCTTGAAGCAGTCGGGCTACAAGTGGGCCGAGACGTTGGAGCACATCAACTTTGGCATGGTCGAGGGCATGTCGACCAGAAAGGGCACGGTTGTGTTCTTGGACCACATCTTGGAGGAAACCAAGGACAAGATGCACGAGGTGATGAAGCAGAACCCTAACAAGTACGCTTTAATTGAGGACCCCGAGAAGGTGGCCGACTTGGTGGGTATTTCTGCGGTGATGATCCAGGACATGCAGGCCAAGAGAATCAACAACTACCAGTTCAAGTGGGAGCGTATGTTGAGTTTTGAGGGAGATACCGGGCCGTACTTGCAGTACGCGCACTCGAGACTCAAGTCTGTGGAGCGCAACTACAAGTTTGCGGAGGGTGAGGACGCTGAAGCTGCGTTGCGCGGCGCCGACTTTGGCTTGTTGACCGAGGAGTGTGCCTCCAACTTGATCAGAACCTTGGCCCAGTACCCAGACGTGCTCAAGAGAGCGTACAAGAACAACGAGCCGTCCACCATTGTGACCTACTTGTTTGCGTTGACCCATATTGTTTCGCAGTGCTATGATATTTTGTGGGTTGCTGGCCAGGAGAAGGAGTTGGCTTTGGCTAGATTGGCCTTGTATGTTTCGGCCAGACAGGTTTTGAACAATGGTATGAAGTTGTTGGGTTTGACTCCGGTTGATAGAATGTAATCAATAGATAATATTACATATTAATTTTTATGAAATTTGTTAATATTATGTTTCAATTATTCGGATATACCTTTATTCAATTTCAATCAGTTCTCTTTGTTTGCGTTTCATTTCTTATGTAAACTCATTTTTTCAATTATCATCTCATCTGAATACATGTGGTTATTGATTTTCATTTCATCTGAATTCTTAAGAATATCTCTTTTCATCGATTTGATCTAATATCTGTACACCAATTTTTTGTCTCAATTCTCTCAATACCAATTCTTGTTGTATTCCCTTCTCATTGTCAACTTTTCATATTACTTGTCTAGTCACTCTCAATATCAATTTGTTCTGTCTATCTCTCAATCGTATACTTTACATTCTATCTGTTTTTCATCCACCTCAATTCATTTCTCATAATCACCTAACATCTCAATTGTCAAGTGTCTCTCGTAACTTTACACTTAATTTCTCAAAACATTCTCACTCACTCCTAAAGTCTCAAACCACTCTCAAATAACTTTGCACCTCAATTCTCAAATCACTCTCAATTTTTCATCTCTGTGGCCCTCCAGTATATACTCTTTACACCTCACTTTGTTTTTCACTTCTCACTCTCAATTATTCATCTCTCTTCTCAAACCACTTATCATTGTCGATTTTTCACCTCGCCTCATCACTCGCTCATATACTCATTACTTCTCCCATTATCAATTTTTCATCTCATCTCACACAAATGATGAACTTCTCTGCCAATTGACATCTCTCGTTCATACATACTATTTTCATCTCACCACACCATCACCTATACCTCAATTTTCCTCTCTCCTATAAATTTCATCTCCCCTTTATTGCCATTTTTATCTCTTCTCTCTCATCACAAACTTCATTTCTGAATAATCTACTTACAACCCTCACAATTATCTTACTTACATATACATAGATTAATAAGTAATCATATACATTTCTCCATCCTTCTCCCTTCACCTCTCCACCACCACCATACACCACCTTCCACCGCTTTTCGGATCCGAGTAATCCTCGACCCCAACTAATCACTCGCCTAGAACAATTTTGCACCCACGGGCACACCAAACCAAAACCCACACCTTTCCTCCCAATCCCACCACATCCCCCGGATCACCCTCACAATCCCACCACCACCTCCCCAATCCCATCACCACCTCTCCAGTCATCCTCCACCACCCACACACCCTCCCATCCCATCCAATCACATCCTCACCATCCAACAGCAATCGCCAAAAAAAAACCCATACCTCAAACACGATTATAAATTCACAGAAATCCCCAGTTTTCCAACACCCACCAATGTTATCCACACTCAGAACCCAGTCGACCAGATCGATCGTCAATGCCGGCGGATTGCGCACGGTGAACGCCATCAGAACCAAGGTATCGCTTCCAGACTTGGACTGGGACTACGGCGCGCTCGAGCCACACATCTCGGGCAAGATCAACGAGATCCACTACACCAAGCACCACCAGACGTACGTGAACGGGTACAACGAAGCAATTGAGAAGGCCGCAGAGGCCAAGGAGAAGGGCGAGGTCAAGAAACTCGTGGAGTTGCAGAAGGCCATCAACTTCCACGGTGGTGGGTACACCAACCACTGCTTGTTCTGGAAGAACTTGGCCCCTGAGAAGCAGGGTGGCGGAGAACCTCCTAGTGCGGATTCCGAGTTTGCCAAGAAGATTGTCGAGCAGTACGGGTCTTTGGACGCGTTGAAGCTGCTCACCAACAGCAAGTTGGCGGGCATCCAGGGCTCGGGCTGGGCCTTTATTGTCAAGAACAAGGACAATGGTGGGGCCTTGGATGTTGTGACGACCGCGAACCAGGATACTGTCACGGGGCCTTTGGTTCCTTTGGTGGCCATTGATGCGTGGGAGCATGCGTACTACTTGCAGTACCAGAATGTCAAGGCTGATTATTTCAAGGCTCTTTGGAATGTGATTAACTGGAAGGAGGCTGAGAAGAGATATACTGTTAATTAGTAGGTTATACTCTACTAGTATCTATTAAGTATATTGATTTATTATGTATATTGAACTATTAAGTATACGACAGTATTATTAGTGATTTCAATGATATACTGTCAATTGGAGACTTTGATGTACTATTATCTAGTGATTATACTGTACTATTATCTGGTGATTCTACTGTACTATTATCTAGTGACTCTACTGTACTATTATCTGGTGATTCTACTGTACTATTATCTAGTGACTCTACTGATATACTGTCAATTGGTGGTTTGGGGGTATTATTGGTGTAACTGAATCTGCTCATTGGTGATTACACTGAAATAATCAAAAAGAATTTTACCGATATTTGTTTGAAAATTGTTCAAAAGTGATTTGGTATAGTATTGATGTTTGCACTGATACAATTATTTTACTGACATTTGTATGAAAATTGTTCAATTGATATACTATTGATGTTTGCACTGATATAATTATTTTACTGACATTTGTATGAAAATTGTTCAATTGATATACTACTGATGTTTGCACTGATACAATTATCAGGGATTTACTGATACACAGTAAATGTTTGCACTGAAACAACTATTAGAGATTTACTGATATTCAGTAAAATGTGTAGTAGGATTGGTTGAAGTTTTAGTTGAGAAGAGCTAAGAATGAGGAGGTAGAGAGGAAAGTAAGTTTTATGAGGTACAGTTGTGTTGGGTGCAGCTGTATAGTATTTTTGATGGCAGACTATGAGATAAATTCAGATTCGTGTGAACAGTCGTTTGAGACTAGTTGTATGAGCCTCAAATGTTTGACTAAAAGTTATACGAAAATCAGTATGAGTGTGAGGTTGTGGGGGCCTGGGCAGGTGATTTGGTCACTACATTAAATTGAACTTGATAGAAAGGGTGGTGGGAGGTTTTAGAAAGGATGGTGGGGGGTTGTAGAGATGTTCCTTATTGACTCTTAACCTGTTTCGTTAGTACGAATTCACCTTACCTTTTAAATCAACCACGTCAAGCTTCTTCACATTCTATCTGAAAACTTTCAACTATTTTAAAATCACTCTTTCGATGCCTTCAGTGCTGGTCTGCAAATATTGCCACATATCTATTTAAGGTTCATTCCGTTGATTATTAAAAACGAAGTCTCCCATAATATAAAAGTATTTATCTGAGTTTTCAAATTTTACTTAGATTAAAAGGCCCATCCCTGTGCACATAGTAAACTTTTTTAACCATCGTTGTATCTACAAGCCATGCTAAATCTACCCTATGGTACTATACCAACTCAACCCTAAATGGAGGCGTGTCTAAAACCAGGTGTTGATAAGTGCGTAACAGAGTATGAATTATTTGAGTGTTAAGGTTTGAAAGGGTGAGTATTAAGGTTTTGGGAGTGGGTGTATGGGTATGATATTAGACAATGAGTTTTGTAGTAGAATATGATGGTTCAGCTGTATGAGGTTGTTTGGGTAGTAGTATGAAGTTGTATGAAGTTGTATGAAGTTGTAGGGAAATCTAAAAGGAAATTTATATGGAAACTGAATGCAAATTTATATGGAAGTTGAATGGAAATTGAACGGAAATTGCAAACTTGCATGGAAAGTTATGGAAACCCGTTCTGAACAAATCGCACGACAGTAAAAACGTATGAAAACAAGTCGTATGACAGCACAAGTTGCGTGATGGTATCTCCCGTACAAAAAGTTTGTGCATGAAAAATAGTATGAGAAATGAAGATGAAGGGTTTAGTAAAAGTTCTGTTGAGGTCACAAAAGACTTTGAACTCTTTGAAAGTAACTTTGAAAGTAACAGACTTTGAACATAAGTCTTTGAAAATAACAATTGAAAGCAACAGACTAAGTAACAGACTTGAAAATAACAATTGAAAGCAACAGACTAAGTAACAGCCTTGAAAATAACAATTTGAAAGCATCAGTCTTAAGTAACAGACTTTGAAGTAACATATGAGCATAAGAACATGAAAACCCCTTAAGCAGTTTTCATTTAGACTAAACTCTTGAGAGTATAAAAAAGGACCAAAAGTCACAAGAGCTCAATATTACGGTGTAGCAACATCAAGTTCTACAGCAATCTAGAAAACACAAACCACAAATAATATACATAAATCCTTACCAATGCTTACAATCCAACACTAAACAGACAAAATAGAAACCGCGTGCAGGGCACCCAGATTAACACAGCTAGTCTCCGAGATTCCAGGCTCCAACAGCACCAGCACATCGCAACATTTTCACGCACGTCGCGCGTGGCTTGTATGCCCCCGCGAGCGTGCGATTATGCCCGGCACCAAACAGCAATGCCGCACCAAACGCTAAAGCAGTGCCCCCCACTACCCCAAAGAAGAGCCTAAACACCGACATTGGTGGTGTGGACGCAGTGGCGGAGAGAAAGGCGCGTGCGCAGGAGGACCGGGACGTCCACAACGGCGCAGCGCACGCGGACCGGCGCACGCACGGTGGCCGTGGGGGCAGGTGCACTCCCGCGAATCTCAGCGTCCTCGGCTTGCGTGCCCGGCGTAGCAGCCGTTGCCGGCATCACCGCTGCCGCTGTTTCTCCCTTCCCAGAGCACCACCACCACCGCTTTTTCATTCCAGCACCACCCCCATCACCATGGCCACAGCATTTTGACGCCTTTTTGCAGAAACGTCTTCTCCTTCTGTCTCCAGTGCCAGGGTTCTCACACTACAGAAACGAGCATATTATTCGGGCATTTGTCAGGCTGACGAGAGCACCAAGTCCGCCCCAAGGGTTGTCTGCACCGCCTGCGCTTGTGTATGGTTTTTGGACCGTGCATCTTCGTTGGCCTAAGCTTCACATGGGTTCTTTGTGGCTGAGAGATCTTACTTTAACCGAGCTGCAACAGATCAGCGTGTTTTGGTTTAAGGTTTGGTGTTTAGTGGGGGTACATTAATTGGATGTATTTTAACTAATATGGATAACGGTTTTTTGTTTGGTAAATACAAAACGAAAATACTAAAATACCGAAGGTTTTTTGGATTTTGATGAATTGATACAAGTTTCTTTCGATTAGATGAATTGATAGAAGTTTCTCAGTTTAGTTGAATATTGTTGGATTTGTTGGCAGTTGGATGGTAGTAGGTTGGTGGTTTGTTTTGTTTTCGTATGTGTTTTTGGTTACTTGGTGTTAAGTTGGTTACAGTTACGTTGGTTTCTCGTTCGAATTCTCAATCGAATAGACTTTTCGATTTTACTCTAATTGATAATTCTGTTGATTTTCATCCTAATTGATAATTCTGTTAATTTTCACCCTAATTAACAATGATTTATCACTCGTATTGGTTTTTTGGTTGATTTCGTTGATTTGGTTAGTTGATTTGATTTCTTGTGTCACGTAACTGCATAGATTTCTAAGTATTGGCTTCTAAGATGAATTGTAGAAGTTAGATCTTAAGCTGGTTTTAAGTTGGAGGTGTTTTTCATCGGTTCCAGTCGAATTGTTTTCACATGTGATTCTCCATTGGATTTATCTCATCTTAAATGGTTTCGTAAATTGGTTTCTTAAGCTGATTTCTTAAACATTTCTTAAGTCTTGGTATCTTGAAGAACAGTTACTCTTTCATTAGATTTTGGTGTCTTAATTAAAAGCTGCTACTTTAGTTGTACTAGGTCAATTGGTATTTTAAATTAAAGGAGGTTCTTAAGTTGGTATATTGGTTAAGTTGGTTTTTAGGTGAATTGGTATAATTTCAATTTGCAAAAGTTTTAGGTAAATTGGTATCTTGATTAAAATTGACCTCTTGAGTTGGTTTTTAGGTGAATTGGCCTCTAAATTACAATTTCTTCTTTAGTTTTAGGTAAGTTGGTATCTTAATTAAAATTGGGCTCTTAAGTTTGTTTTAAGTTGAATTGTACCAAAACTACAATGTGCTTCTGAAGTTGATTCTCAAATGGCCTTCTTTATTTCATTTTATCCTTTATCCATTTCATTATCCAATTGTCCAATTTTTAACCACTACTTGTCCATTTTAATCTCATCCTGTTTTTCTTTGCCATTTATATATCCATTTTAATATCATTCTGTTGTTCTTTGCCATTTATATATCCATTTTAATATCATTCTGTTATTCATTACCTCTTACTATCATTTTATTATCATCCTGTTATTCTTTACCTTTTACTATCATTTTAATATCATCCTGTTATTCTTTACCTTTTACATTTTATTATCATCCTGGTATTCATTACCTTTTACATTTTATTATCATCCTGGTATTCTTTACCTTTTACATTTTATTATCATCCTGGTATTCTTTACCTTTTACATTTTATTATCATCCTGGTATTCTCTACCTTTTACATTTTATTATCCACCTACTATCATTTTATTATCCATTTATTATCCATTCTCCAATTCTTTATACATTTACTTTATACATTTGCTTTATCCATTTGCATTAACATATACATTTACCTAAACCATTGTATTAACCATTTATATCATCCAATTATACTAGCCATTTCCTTGTCGATTTACTTCTCTCCAGTTATCCTTTTACTTTATCCATTAACCTAAACCATGATCCATTTTAATAGCTATTCACTATATCTATTTCCTTTATTCATTTCCTTTACCATTTCCATCATTTATACATCCAATTTATTCACTTTCTCCTTTCACATAAACTGTTTAGTAACCCATTTACCTTTGCATTTACTTTCTTCATTTCCTTCACCTTTTACGTCTCCATTTACTTTTCCATTTACTATCATTTACTTATCATTGACTTCTCCATTGCATTATCATTCACTTATAATTTACTTCTCCATTATATTATTATTTAGTTATCATTTAGATAACATTGACTTGCCCAGTACATTAACACTTACTTTCCATTTACTTTTCATTTATTACATTACCATTTCCTTTCCATTTATTACATTACCATTTACTTTCCATTTATTACATTACCATTTACTTTCCATTTATTACATTACCATTTACTTTCCATTTATTACATTACCATTTACTTTCCATTTATTACATTACCATTTACTTTCCATTATTACATTACCATTTCCTTTCCATTTATTACATTACCATTTACTTCCCATTTACTTCCCATTTACTGTCCACTTACTTCCCATTACCTTCCATTCACTTTAACTTTATTCATTCTACACTTCTTTTACTTTCCATTACATTATCATCACCACCACTTATCTCTTAATCATTTAATATCCATTACTTCCACTCTATTATCTACACCCCTCACCATTAACTGTATTACTCTAATCACTGCCACTGCAAATGTGCATGCAGACTCGGAATCTCCGTATAATAGCTCTGCAACGCGCGCTTCAAAGCAGGAACCAACTTGTCCCAGCGCAAGATCCGCACCTCCTTGTCAAACCCCCGCGGCTTGCGGATCTCGTACCCCATGATCCGCTTCGCCAAGTCAAGCCGAAAGTCCTGGTTCGTCATGCCAAGCAGCTGCGCCAAATGCCCGTACGCCCCGGGGCTCGTCGTGAGCAGCAGCAGCAGCAGGTTCAGCAGCTCGTGCATCCGCAGCGAAATCGGCTTCTTCAGCCAGAACGGCACCAAGTTCAGCCGAACACGGCCGCGCTCTCTTCTGCGCTCCGCGGGGTCCACCAACTCCGTCCCAATCAAGAGCTCCACAATCTCGACAACCTCGACAGAGGTGATGTAGTACTGGAAGTCCTCGCCGTCCTCGTTCTTCACATGCTTGGGCGACCCGGCCACCGACTTTTCGTCGTCGCTGCCCTGCGAGTCGTAGTCCTCGTCGCCCACGCGCACCAGGCACTCCAAGCAGCTCACCTCCACCACGTCCACGTTCGGCGGAGGAGGCAACGTGATGGGATTCTCGTTGGCGCTGCCCACTATACTAAAGTTGGCCACCAACTGCGGGCCGTTCTGCACCCTTTCGATGCGGATAATGCGCCGTTTGTCTTCTCTTTCCAGCGGAGACCACTGGGGGAAGCAAATGTCCTCAACCAGGGCACCCACCAACCGCAATTCCACCGGCAAGAACATCGAGTCCAGGTTGAGCGACTGTTTGGGGGGTCTGGTGGAGCATCCGCCTGCGGAAATGCCCCTGATGACTCTGAAGCGTTTTTTGAGATTGAGGTTGGGGTTTGGATTTGCATTTTGGAGGTGGGATTGGATGTGGTTTTGGTTTTGCATATGGGTTTGGATCTGGTTTTGGTTTTGGTTTTGGTTCATTTGGTTCATTTGGTTCATTTGGTTAATATGGTTGGACTGGTTGATTTGGTTTTGAATGTTCAAAGCTTGTGCTATTTGGCTCTGACCCATTTGTTGTCCCATCTGCTGTCCAATCTGCTGTCCAATCTGACTTTGTTGTCCAATCTGCTGTCCAATCTGACTCTGTTGGCTCATTTGTCCAATTTGGCTCTGTTGGCCCTGTTGGCCCATCAGACTTTGGATCTGATTCTGATTCTCCTTCTTGAAAAAATCGTATGGCTCACTCATATTCTGATAGAAGAGCGAATCTCCAAGTGTCCCATGCGTAAACATATCAAACTCAGGCATCATGTCCATCAGCGACTGAAAACTCGAGTCAAAAACCGGCTGGGAAAAGTTCAGGTACGAAAACGACTGGTTAACCATGTTGTTTGGCACCACCTGGTGCTGGTTCTGGTTGGCAGTGTAGGCCTGGTACGGTTCCTGGTAGGAGCTTGCATAGTAGACGTTTGGGTGGCCCTGGTAGCCGGCCTGGGCGTTGCTGGCGAGGGAGGACTGCTGCGGGGTGGAGTTTTGGTACAGCACGGTGTGGGCGGTGCCGGCGTGCTGCTGCTGGTGCTGCTGGTGTGCCTCGTAGTGCTCGCGCTCGGCGTAGTCGCCCGTGTCGCCCACCAGCACCGGATCCAACTCATCAAGGCCCAAGGTCGGGGTTCCGCCCACCTTGGGCAGGAATTCTAGCTCGCTGTCAAACATGTCAAATCGGTTGGGGAATATGGAAGGTGTGAACATCAACTCTGGCTTGGGTCTAGGACTCGCGGATTCGTCTGGCTTTATATATCGATATACCGTTGAGAGAAGACAAAAAGAAAAAAGGAAAAGAAAAAATAATTTTAGCTGGACAATATGGCAATATTTTCTCAACCGCAGCGGGAGGTGCCACAAACACACTAGCTTTTCTGTATGGGCCTTCTGCATGCGAATGCATCGGAGGTTTCGGGGACTTCACGGCCTTTGTTTTAGCGTCCGCGCTAGCGGACGCTAGCGTGTTATGCTTACTAGTTCCTAAATTATCATTACACATTCGATATCCACACATTAGTTCTTAAACCAGCTGCCACATCAGCACACTTATCTACCCACTTTTCTGCTCACTGCTCTTGTCTCCTCACTGCCCTTGTCTCCTCACTGCCCTTGTGCCCTCGCTCTCCACTACTAATTGGTTCTCCACTAAGACTCATAACCAGATGACATCGGTTCCAAACATCCTGACTCCCACAGCCCTCACTTCCATGCTCCCAATAGAGGTTTGTCTGCAGGACGCCTGTACTTAAGTCACGTTCGCTGCATTAACTGCGGTTCCATGCGTCAGAGAACGTTGCGGACCCGCGGCCTGTTCCTTCGTCGAGATCTTTCGGCGGAGCACTTCGTGATCAGTGCTGTTTTGCGGGTTGAATTGTATTTCGCGGGGGGTTAAGGTTTAGATAGAGATATACGAACGGCATTCGTGAAAGTTAATATTAATTATAGATCGACGATGGATACGTGATGTGATTCACATAAACTCCGTGATCGACATAATCACAAAGGGCGTAATCATGGAGGAGTATTCATAATTATAGCTTCTTTAGGGTTCTATTTGTTGTCCATTTGTTTGACTTGTGATGACTGTTTTATTTTGTTGTATTCTGTTGTATTTTCCGTTGTATTTTCATTATTCGTATTCTCTCTTATTCTTTCTCTAGTATTTAGTGAAGTGTTGTGGTACTTTAGTATTCTATTATCACGATCTTTCCATTTCTATCTATTCCGCTTTATTCTATCTATTCCAGTCTATTCTATGTATTCTATTCTATCATTCTACTCTATCACTATCTTCTCTATTCTATCATTCTACTCTATCACTATCTTCTCTATTCTATCATTCTACTCTATCACTATCTTCTCTATTCTATCATTCTACTCTATCACTATCTTCTCTATTCTATCATTCTACTCTATCACTATCTTCTCTATTCTATCATTCTACTCTATCACTATCTTCTCTATTCTATCATTCTACTCTATCACTATCTTCTCTATTCTATCATTCTACTCTCGCTATCATTCCACTCTATTCTAACATTCTCTATCATTCTCTATCATTCCACTCTATTCTATCATTCTCCTACCCACCCACCATTCTTCATCTCCTCAATCTGCATAACAATAAACCATCTTTTGTGCCACACAGGGACCATAATCGTGGGGTTGATCCGTCTTGCCATGAACGCTGCACTCATCCCAAGCCCACGAAAAACGGGGAAGCTCCGCGTGCGCCTGCTTCCATCCCCAACCCCTCTCCCGTCCCACCACGCACAGAACCTTTCCACGCTCCTGCCTATTTGGTCACCCGCCGCCTGCACCGCCCCAAAAAAGAAAACATCTGCGCTTAACTTCATGCGTCCGCAGGAGAGAACACTGGCGGCTTCCCCTTCTGTGCTATTTTTTGCACGTCCCTCGGGAGGAAGATGCTTCACCGCGAGAGAAGATGTTCGATACGGAAACATTCATAACGGACACACACAAACAAAAAGAGAGGGTAAACGATGAGCAAACACAAGATAAACGAAGAGCAAAGACAAGATTAACGATCAAAACAAAGGTGAAAAACAAAGAGCCATCCAAAGTGATAGAGGTTTAAGATTGTTTCTTCGATTACTTCCCCTCTACCCTTCCCTAGTATCTGCCGCGTCGACACGTCCTTTTGCGAGCTGTCATCATGCCCTCTTATCGCACACAAACAAGCGCTATCTGCTGGGCGCGCGCTCCTATCCGCCACGCTAAAGCCACTAAAGTCCCTCCCCACCACTTGTGCGCCGCACGCCCTCCTTTTGGGCTTTTGCCGTGTGCCGTTCAGTAATCGTGCATCTCCCACCTTCTTTCCGCATGGCTTCGTGGCCCCCGTTTCTTTTTGCGCCATCTTAAGCTTTTAGGTTTCTGTCAAGGGTGCCGGACAGAGCTGATGGGTTTGAGTGTGTGGGTGGTGCTGCGTCATCTGTGATGGTGGCTGTGTGGGCTTCGTGTGCGGTGGTTGTGTTTTGGCTGGAACGGGGGCAGAATCACGTTCACTCGGAAATGTGTGCGCGCCTTGCCGTGTTCGGCGCAACGGCAATTTGCGCATGGAACCCGTCATATGCTGCCGCTCGGGCGCCCGCGCCCGCTGGCCCGTATCGCAGCAGCCAGACACACGCTGCACCCGCGCCGCATTAGCCGCAGTGCAGCCCAAAGGCTTCTAGGTTGTGCAGCACTGTCGAAATGCCTCTTCTGCTGCGCCGGGAACTGACCCCCCAGAAAATACCTCTCTGCTCATCTCCTTTGATCTCGTAACGAACCAATATGAGATCGTTTTGCGTCGACGGCGTGCAGTAATACGGGCCTTCGACTACTTTACGGCACAGATCTATAATTGGTGTACATGACTTTCAGTTACATTTCGTTGATGACTCCATCGCTTAGCTGTCTCGACTGCCGGTTTCATATTAATAGAATATCCTAATGCGTATTTAGTTTGACTATTCGTATAATTGTCGAAAAATAGATGTTATCATGGGATTGGAATGTAGGCTGTCCATTGTTGCACGCTGATTTTGGATGTGGTGCTTTCTGGTTGTGTCTTCTAGGTGTGTCTTCTAGTTTTGGTGTGTAGTTGTGGTGCCTCTTCTAATTGTAGTTCCTGCAACTGTGCCTTTGTTAACTGAACAAGTAATCAGTTCCGATTGAATGCTTCTAAAAATGTATCTTCTTTCATAACGTGAGTATGCACAGTTCTTATGACAATGGTGCTTCTAAAAATGTATATACTTTCTGATTATTATTGAGTATGTACAGTTCTTGTGAGGATTGGTGTTTCTAAAATGTTCTTTCTGATTATTATTGAGTATGTACAGTTCTTATGACGATTGCTACTTCTAAAATGTTCTTTCTGATTATTACTGAGTATGTACAGTTCTTATGAAGATTGCTACTTCTAATATGTTCTTCTGATTGCACTGAATACGTACAGTTCTCATGACAATGATACTTCTAAAAATGTATGTTCTTTCTGATTATACGTACAGTTCTTATGACAATGAATACTTCTAAAAATGTATCTGTTCTTCTGATTCATTGAATATGTACAGTTCTTCTGACATTTGAATACTTCTAAAAACACATCAGTTCTTATGATAATTATAATCTAAATACGTATGTACTTCTGACATTCAATACACTTTGTTAACTGATAAGCGATTATGATTATAACAGCTCCGTAGTCAGTCCAACTGATATCTTCGTATACATGTAATCAGTGCATTCTGTTAATTGCCTTACCGAATATGTATTCACTTCCAAATATCTATCATTGCCTTTTGGTACATAAAATCACTGCCTATAAAATCATTGCCCATAAAATTACTGCCTGAAAAGCTTGCCCATAAAATCTCCGCCTAAAATCACTCCCTAAAATCAAACCTACAAATCAAACCTACAAATCAAACCTACAAATCAAACCTACAAATCAAACCTACAAATCAAACATACAAATCAAACCTACAAATCACTCCCAAAATCAAACCTACAAATCACTCCCAAAATCAAACCTACAAATCACTCCCTAATCAAACCTACAAATCACTCACATCACTCCCTATCACCTTAAACCCCACCCTAGCTCCACCACGGCATTCAATCTAAATGAAAAACACCATCACTTCTTAGATGAGATTAGATCCACCCGGTACGCTTTTTCTGTGCGCACGGAATGTGAATAGGCCAACGGGCGTTTCGGCTGCGTGACGAACCTTCGAGAACCTGGTGCCCAAGGTGCGCACGCTCGAGAACTGGGTGTGCGGGCGCCCCGAAAACGGGTGCCGGGCCTGCCCCAGCGTCGCGGGACGGGTGCGCTGTGTGTTCTGTCTGCTCGAAAAACCGGTGCCCGCAGCGCCCAGAATTCGCCGCCAACACCATGCCCCTCGTGCGTCGCTAAAACTCCGGGCCCCTCTGTGCTACTTGACGGAGATGGGGTGGCCGTTTGGAAAACAATGGATATGCGCTTCCATGTGCAAGCGTGTGCACCTTGACAACCGCGGAGATCGCTCCGCTGCGTTTTGGTGCAAGCAAACACGACAAGCCCGATTGTCCGTCCCTCCTTGCCGGTTTCTCTACAACTGGATAATAGACCCACGGAAAATTGCCATTGTGCAATTCGTGTTGACTGAACGTTGCGAATTTGCAGCAATTACTAACGAAACCGTTGAATTATTATTCCCGTTTGAGAACACATGAAAGTTTCGTGATTTTTCAATTTTAGCTAAAACTCTGCAGTAATGTGATCGTACGATAAATGATCTACGTAAGTTTATTTAGTGAGGGCATTGTGAGCTAATCGATTTCGTATGTTGGTGATGATGACGGGTAAAGTTTTCGGCGTTTATTGAGTTGTTGTTTGTGAGTTTGATTTATTTACGAGGTGCCGTTTATTGACTCTTTATCTGAGCATCTCCATTGATTTTCAGATCTCATTATGAATTCTCATTATCAATTTTTCGTTATCGATTACTTATTGTTATTTTCTCGTTATCGATTTCTTATTGTAGGAGTTTGTCAGCTTTAAATTGTAGTACTTGTCAACTTTTTATTGTAATACTTGTTGACTTTTCGTTGGAATATTTATCAGCCTCTCATTGTATTACAACTTTCATTGGAATACTTATCAAATTTTTATTGTAATACTATCAACTTATCATTGGAATACTTATCAGCTTTTCTTTGTAGTACTATCAACTCCATTGGAATACTTATCAGCTTTTCTTTGTAGTACTATCAACTCCATTGGAATACTTATCAACTTTTCATTGTAGTGCACTATCAACATTTTATTGTAATACTTTTCGTCAAGTTCATTCTTGATGTATCTTTAATTCTTATAGTCTCAGCTCTCATTTTTACTCTATTTCAACTTTAACTCAACTTCGTGCATACTCTCAGCTCTCATTTTTACTCTATTTCAACTTTAACTCAACTTCGTGCATACTCTCAGCTCTCATTTTTACTCTATTTCAACTTTAACTCAACTTCGTGCATACTCTCAGCTCTCATTTTTACTCTATTTCAACTTTAACTCAACTTCGTGCATACTCTTTCAATCTCTCATCAAATCCTCTTTTAAGTCTTTACGATCTCAACTTTTCTTTCAATTACAACATCTCTTCTAGCCTATCTCTTATTCGAATACTCTATTAATCTGCTCGATCTCTCATTCAAACTATTTTTCATTCTATCTTTCATTCTATCTTTCGTTCTATCTCTCATTCTATCTCTCATTCTATCTCTCATTCTATCTCTCATTCTAATTCTAACTATCTCTCATTCTATTTCTCATTCTAACTATCTCTCAATCTAATACTATTCATATACTCGATCTCAACTCTTCTTTCATTCTCAACCTACATTGTCTTACATTCTAATACGTTATCTATCATTCTACACTTTATTCATCTACTCTTAACCTTTTATTCTGCTTACTTTATCTCAACCTCCATTCCAATTAACCTCTCATTCTAGCACTCTATTCATCTTCTCGATCTCAACTTTACATTCTACTTACTCTATCTCAACTTTAGGTTATCTCTCACTCTACTCAATTCTCGACCTCAATCTCAATCTACATACAAATTCGTTATCTCTCATTTCAATACTCTCTTCAACTTCGCGACCTCTCATTTCAATACTCTCTTCAACTTCGCGACCTCAAGTGTGCATTCTAATAAATCTAATCATCTACTCGAACTCAACTTTCATACTTTATCTCAAATCCAACACGTTATCTCTTAGTACTCTCATACCCCACTCCAATACTCTACTTCCCATTCTAATCTCCTTCTTCTTCTCCAACTTACCAAATTAACTCTTGAATCCCATCAAATTAATGCTTACCACTCAATCATCAATCCACCAAATTATAATTCTTGATCAAATTATCTAATTCTTTATCTAAAAATCAATAAATTACCAAACTGTAAATCAATTCTTAATAAATTATCAACTGATTTTAATGAAAATACCAATTCTTAACAAAATTATCAATTCTCAACTTATCAATAATCAACAAACTCCAAATCATCATTCTTATCAATTCTAATTCTCAATCCTATCGTTTATTAAAGGCTTACACCAATAAATATCCATTTTATCTACTCTTGGTTGTCTTCTTGTCATACTTCGGATAGTAGGTGCTGAACAAATAACCATCCACCAAAACCAAAGCACCAACCACCCCCGCATGGATGCCCAACACCAACTTGCTCTCCGACTGGATTCTAGCACGCTCCAAGTACGCAACGTAACCGGCCACGGCACCAGTCACGCCCACCAACACCTGCGTGGCCACAACCGGGTTCTGCAACTCCACCACCGCTCTATTGGTCACCGCGCACGACGTCTGCAGCGCCTGCGACGTGTACTCGGACAAGGCACGGCCCACCTTGCTGGTGTACGCCTGCACCTGCTTGACAATGCTCGCGTAGAGCGACCTGCCCTCCTTCTCCAAGTGGTCGTACTCCTTCTTCAACTCTTTGGCGGCCTTGTCGGCGCGCTCGCGAACGTCGTGGGCAAGCGACTCGGCCTCCTTGGCAAGCTCCTGCGTCTTCCTGTTGGTCTTCTTGACCTCGTCGGGGTGCGACTCGACGTAGTCGTCGACCTTGTCGCTGACTTCTTCTTTGGTGTCGTTCAAGGCTTGTGCTGCTGCTTCGGCGTATGACATTGCGTTGTTTTTGGTGTTGAGTTTTCAGGGGGGTTGCGATATATATATAGGAATTATGTAAGGTTGCTATTTCAGGGTTTGCGATTGCGATGGTATGGCGGGTTGGATTGAGAGGTTTGCGTTGTTTATATCACTACTGTCCTGGTGTTCTCACTGTTCTACACCGTGTTGCACTGCATTTCCACCGACAGAGACGTATCTATGCCATGGCCGTTGCAGCACAGGGGTGGTCAATAGATAAGAACGGCTTTGGTGTTGTCACGTGTGGAAGCTATTGTCTTGATAACAGGGATAGAAGGAAGAGAAGTGAGAGAAGAAGATGTGCAGAGTGGTAAGTAAAATAGTGGTAGTTTGAGATTGCGTTAAACGAGAAATCGATGGAGCTCCAACTTTACGCACAAGCGAGATAGATCTTCTGAACCCTTTACTCCTGTAATTAGTATAATCTCGCGTGGTTTTGGGACGCGATGGTGGTGAATATCTGTTTCATTGACCTGGTTCTTTTTTCAGATTTGCCACCAGAGAGACTAGAGCTCACTGAATACTTGCCACTCAGTATTTTCTCTCGGCCTCCAAAATTTGCGGCCCCACCAATCGAATGGCTGCAAATGCAGAGAATACATTGAAGTGACACAAAGTGCAAACAGCAAGGAAGTGGCATTGTTTGATAAAATTGACTTGAAATTGTGATGAATGTAATTGGTTGTGATTGGTTTTAAGATTTGTCTTGATGTCTATGATTTGTCTTGATGTCTATGATTTGTCTTGATGTCTATGATTTGTCTATTTTGTTATTTTGTTGTCTATTTTGTTATTTTGTTGTCTATTTTGTTATTTTGTTGTCTATTTTGTTGTCTATTTTGCTGTCTATTTTGTTGTCTATTTTGTTGTCTTTTTTGTTTTCAGTTATGTTTTGTCTATTTTGTTGTCTTTTTTGTTTTCAGTTATGTTTTGTCTATTGCGATTTGTCTTTTTTGTTTTCAATTATGTTTTGTCCATTGCGATTTGTTCTTTACGAGTAATGATTATGATTATGTTTTAAGTTTACATTTTCTTCTCTAGTTTGCATTTCACTTTCACAAATTCTTTTTTTGCCATCTAACTATTATTTCTTGCCATCGACAATTAAACTTTGAGTCTCCACACTCCCAAAATCACACCTCAATTCCATTGGTCACTTTTCTCATCATAAAAACAAACAGTGTTAATGCTTATTCACTTCAGTCATCTCTTGCATCTCGTAAATCACGACTGTAAAAAACAAGTCACTCTCACGTGCACCCAATCAGGGCTCTACAAGAATATTTTTCAAAAAATGTCGCACACAATGTCTCCCATCTTATATGGAAAAAAAATTTCACCAGAAACTTTTCTCTCCATTCATCGTCGATCGAAAACCAACCCCCCGGCTTTCCACGTAACATTCCGACTATAATCACTAACAACATGTCTGCACCTGCACCAGCTGAAGCTCCAAAGAGACAATTTGGAAAGAGAGACAACAAGAAAGGCGGCCCAAGAAGAGGCGGCAGAAGAGACGAGGAGAAGGGATGGACCCCAGTCACCAAGCTCGGTAGATTGGTAAAGGCCGGCAAGATCACCCGTATCGAGGAGATCTACTTGCACGCCTTGCCTGTCAAGGAGTACCAGGTTATCGACTTGTTGTTGCCTGAGTTGACTGACTCCGTCATGAAGATCAGATCTGTCCAGAAGCAGACCAGAGCCGGTCAAAGAACCAGAATGAAGGCTGTTGTCGTCATCGGTGACTCTAACGGTCACGTTGGTTTGGGTATCAAGACCGCCAAGGAAGTTGCCTCTGCCATCAGAGCTGCCATCATCATTGCCAAGTTGTCCATCATCCCAATCAGAAGAGGTTACTGGGGTACCAACTTGGGTGCTCCACACTCGTTGCCAACCAAGGTCACCGGTAAGTGTGGTTCCGTCGCCGTCAGATTGATCCCAGCCCCAAGAGGTAAGGGTATCGTCGCCTCGCCAGCCGTCAAGAAGTTGATGCAGTTGGCTGGTGTTGAAGATGTTTACACCACCTCCTCCGGTTCCACCAGAACCACTGAGAACACCTTGAAGGCTGCTTTCGTTGCTATCGGTAACACTTACGGTTTCTTGACTCCAAACTTGTGGTCTGACGCTTCTATTGTTGCTTCTCCTTTGGACATCTATGCCGAGGAGGCCTCTGCTGGTAAGAAGAGATACTAAGTGTATAATTCTTATTAATAGATTTCAACGAGAATGATGTGTAGAGTAGTTTGGTAGACTTCTAATTTTTCAGATATCTTCTATTTTATCGATATAATTTTCACTTTGTGTGTTTGAGATGAGACTTGATTAATTACTCAACAAGTTCACTTTTTTAAGACGGTAATGTAGAACAATCAAATTGCAATGAAAACTTAACTTGTAAGATACACATGTTTGCAAACGACGTGGATACTCATTTTCGCCAAACGAAAAGTTAACTTGACTTTGATACCCAGTTTTGTCAATCGAAGAGAATCAAATTTTTGGCAGAACACAAAACAGTCAATTTGCAACCAACAATTTCTACAAATCTCACATCACTAGATCATTAGAGATCTCTTTCGAAGATCCTGGTCCTGAAACCTCAACTTGGAAATTACAAATTTTGCTTATAAACTTTGAAACACCTGGACGCAGTCCAAACTTTAGAACTACTTCTGGTTTCAAATTTGTCTCCAATTTACTTTTCTAGTGGTGTACTTGTACATTAGCCTCATTTGGAAACCATTAGGAAGTAGTCTGTAGACAGGTTGATGGAATATTCAGAGTGACGAAATTGTCTACTTCAAGTAAAACAGTGAGACGTCTTACTTGAATTGTAAATTGTAGAATTACAATTGTTGATTAAAATGTAAAACCATCTATAAGTGGAGATTAAAATTTTAGTGCGTATTTTGATTCTACAATCTTAATGTGGGGCTAGCTGCGGACAAACAAGCCAATGATATTGTAAGGAATTACCATGATTATAGTGGTTCTAGTTCAGTTCTTCTTAAACCTGTTGGATTTTGCAGATGAAAATTGAGAAATGGCTGGAGACTTGCTCTTGCGAATCCATGTGAAATCTCAAGAAAAATCTGCAGCCAAGTAAACACCGTCGAAGATCGTATATAGCTATCAGTAAATCAATGCAGATACACTTCTTATCCTCCCCATGCCAAGCATTGAAATCGAGATATGACCGCCTAGAATAAGCACTTCGGGAATCAAAATCTGTTTGGTCTAAAGAGTGTTTGCACTGAATATCATTATTGTCTAAAGTGGACTAACAGACCACACTAGTAAACTCTAAAAACCACGGAACGTAGAATAAGAGCATCCAGCATTTATATAAAGCACTTCATTCAACAGTTTAAATTAGTTGCAACACTCACAATTTAAATTAGTTGCAACACTCACAATTTACACAAATTCAAATTTGCAGCCAATCTACAATTTTCCTATTCATCCTTTTATTGATATCATTAACATGTCTTGACTAACTCTATGATCCCACCTTTAACAAGATCTCAAGAAGTCCCGAATCATTCACTCATAAACTCCAAATCAATTAGAGCAAGTCAGCAAGGACAGCACCACCAGCCAGGATGACGCCTTCGATGGCAGTCCAGTTGAACCCATCGCCGTCGTACAAGTCCGCAACAACGGCGTAGAGCTCCTGGAACAAAGTGCTGAGGTGGTCAACCTGGGTTGGGTCACCGCTGACTTCGTTAGTCCAACCAGCCGCAGCAGTGGTGGCAGCTGGGGCAGCATAACCGGTGGTGGCATCCGCAGGAGGAGCAGCAGCAGGAGCAGCAGCAGGAGCAGCAGCAGGGGCAGCAGCAGGAGCGGACGAAGGAGATGCACCGTACAAACCAGCAATGCTATCTATGTAGTTAGCAGCAGAACTGTCAGCAGCAGAAGGAATAGCAGCACCGTTGATGAAGGAAGCCAGTAACAAAAGGGCGGAAATAGTGGTGAATCTCATTGTAGATAGTGTTTTTGTAGTTAACAAATACTCCATTCAACGAACCTGGCTTCTTATATACCTCTGCTGCTCACAGTTTTGCCCTGACTGCAAAAACTTCCCGTTACAGTAGCACAAAGTATTCCCAAGGCACCAAATCGCTTTTGTTTAGCCAGGGCTTTGTTCCATTAAATTTCCCCTTTGGTCACAAACTACTTCACTGAACGGCTGGGACCAACATGCAAGGGGTGGTACGTTTGCGTTTTGTTCTTCCAGGAGGATAGTGCCGTTTTGTTTGCACTTGCCGTGGCCTTGGCATCGACCAAGAGAAAAACGTCAAAGTTATGGGGTCCAACAGTGACAACACCTTGAAAAGGTTTGGAAAAAGGTTCCGCAGACAGTTTCCTAGAGAAGTAATGAATCTGGTGGCTTTGAACCAAGGCTCAGATCCTAAGGCTTTCGAAGCCACCTTAATTATTCGAAACTCTATATTGCTACGCAAATAAAACAAACAGCAAAGAGTGCTTCATGTCCAGTTCCTAAAAAAGGCATCATGTGATAACTTGGGTCTGTAGTTAAAGCCGTGGTCGCTGAACTTCACTAACAGCAGAATTTCCTAGACTGGTAGAAATTATGGAGACAAAACGTTTCCAGCCGAATTGTACATATATTTAAGGTTTAGGGCAAGCCTGTGTTGGATTTTCCCAGAGGGTGGTTAAGTGGTCTCGGTGTAGGGTGGATTCGATGAGGTAGAAGTGTCTCCTTAAGGGGCAGGGGTTGTTGAGCCTTCAAATTGCGGAGAAGTGTAAAAATAGGTTGGCTGCAAACTGTTTCATAAGTGGGTTGGAAAAGATTGGATGGAGATGGATACCACAAGAGGGTTTAACAAGGTTTGATTAGGTTTTTATCTGGAGTTGCTATGAAGGGGAGGAAATCATCTAAATTTGTGTTTTAAAGGGTATCATAATTATAACTAATTTTACGTTCTGTTGAGTATTCACTTCATACATTATGACAAGGACCTTTAAATTCTGTACACCATCACTATTATATTTAACATATAGAAATCATTCTGTACACCATCACTCTACATATTAACATATAGACCTTTACATTCTGTACACTATAACTCCACATATTAACATAATGGGACTTCTAAATTCTGTTTTGCAATCATCACTCTACATATAATGGACTTTACCTTAATCTGTCCGCAATTTCATAGTCAAATGAGTCAAATGGAACTTAACTCTATTCGAAATTCTAAAACCAGAACCAAAAATGGGACTTACTCCATTCTTCCGCAATTCCATCTACTCCACACTTCACCATGGGGAATGAAATTTTTCATGTCATCTGAACACTCCGACCAATTCGAGTTAGTTGCGGAAATCAAATGTTCACTTACTATTCAACAAGATCTAACATAAAACAAAATTCAAGATCAATCCTAAACCTTCTAATTAAAGAACAATTCTGAAAAATCATCACTAATATAAAATCAACAAGGTCAATTCTAAACGATTATTTACTCATATACAATCAACAAGATCATCTTTAACAATTATTTACTCATATACAATCAATAAGATCAATTTTAACAATTATTTACTCATATGCAATCAACATGTTCATCTTTAACAATTATTTACTCATATACAATCAACATGTTCATCTTTAACAATTTTTTACTCATTTACAATCAAGATGTTCATCTTTAACAATTATTTACTCATATACAATCAACATGTTCATCTTTAACAATTATTTACTCATATACAATCAACATGTTCATCTTTAACAATTTTTTACTCATATACAATCAAACTACTCATTCAAATTTAATCATAAACATTAATTTAACAATACACAATTAAACAAGTCATCCTAAACAATTCATTACCCCTATTATACACTATACATTCACTGCTGAACAACCTGCTCCATAGCCTGGTCCTCCGCAAACGATCTGGTGCTCGTTCCACCAGCCGAACTGCTCGAAGGCTGCTCCAGCGTCCACACATTCAGCGACAAATCTCTGCCCTCCGGGTGCTGGTACATACAGTTCTTGTTCTGGCAGCCCTTTCCAAACCTGCACACCTCGTTGATGGGGTGCGTGAAGAAACAGTCGAGCCTGCGGCACGCGCCGCCCGCACGGCAGAGCACACGCAGCGTCGCGTGCCGGCGCGGGCACTTGGGGTTGGTGCAGCCGGACCCAAACTTGCACTGCTCCAACGCAATCTCCGTCTGGTTCTGCAACGTGAGCGGTTTCGCTGTCGGAGGCGGAGGGTGCGCAAAGTGGCACTCGGTATCTATGCAGCCCTTGCCCTGCGGACACCACTCCAACGTGGAGACGGTCGCCAGCGCGTTCGCCGGTGTCGGGTGCGCAAACGGACAAGTATCCTTGGTGCACTTGGCCCCGTACTTGCACAGTGCCTGCTGCAACTGCACCTCCTTCTTCTTGCGGTCCGCGTACTCCTCGCGCGACTTGGCCAACTTGGCAATCAACTCCTGGTCCTCGTCCGGGTGCAAGTAGTTGCACGTTCCCGGTGGGTTCGAGCAGTTGGGGTACGCAAAACAGTCTTTAGTTGGGTGGGCAAACTCGCACTCCTTGTTCTCGCAGTAGGGGAACGCGGAGCACCTCCCCTTGGACGGCCTAGCGACAAACGGCGTTGCTGTGGCTGCGTTGGAGGGCACGTTCATGACTCTCGCGAAGTTGGTGGCGTTTTTCATGGCGAAGCTCTTGTTTTTGGTTTTGGTGTCCTTCTGGACGCCGCCGGCGGAGCGTTTGGCGTTGAAGTCGCGCTTGTTTCTGAGCATTTTCGGGCCGGTGGGCACGTCGGGGAGCGTCACCGACGGAGACTGCGACGCGTTGGGGAACGCGGACCCGTCAAAGTTGGCGGGAAACGCGCCTGGGAAGGCCGTGGGGACCGCGCTCGCTGCGGGGACGGTCTGTGAAGTTGCCGTAAACGCCACGGCGGGTGCAGACTGTGATGCTGGTGTAAACGCTGGTGCGCCAGCATTAGGAAATGCCAGTGGGAACGCTGTTTGGAACGATGGAGCTGGTTTCTCAGTAATCTGAGGTTGCTGAACTGGCTCCGGTTGTGGTGCTTGTATATTCACAGGTTGACTCGCCTCCTGCACTAATCGGTTGATTTCCAGAAACACACTCTCGATAAATGGCAAATCAATGGGAATGTCAGCAATTTCCTTCACCTCTCCCAAGATTTCCTGGTGCAGCTTTCCGCTGACAATCAATATGATGATGAACTCGGCGATGTCTGCTGCATCGTCGCTGCAGTTGTACCTGTTCTTCAACTCCTGGATGAGGTTGTTCTTCAACTGGATTCCTATGGGTCCTTCGGGATCAAACTGGTTGGACATGTTGGTGATTATAAGTGGCGTTTGGCATCGAAAAAAATGTGAAGTATGAGTTTTTGGTCATGTGGATGGTCATGTGATGTCTCTACCTTCTTCGTCAGCACTATGATAGTTCATGATGGGTAGATTTAGAGGAAGGATGGTTAATAACCAAGAAAATGGAGAGTTGTATTAGTTTAGTAAAATACTTGAGTAAATTTGACTTGAGTATACAAATGAATTTTCCATGCCAATAACAGATTTCGTTAAATTATCATCCATCTCAATCTACACCTTCAGATTTTGTCTAAGTTCACTTGTTTAATCTTGGGTAACAATCAGATAATTCTAGTGTGAAATACGAACTACTCTGTCGCTGCACAGACTTTCTTATAGATTTTGCACACAAAACAAAGAGCGGATTACTTTCCATAATCTGTCTTTGTTTAATATCAAATGTAGATAGGTGTATGGAGCTGTCCCTCAAAGAAATTGTATTACCATCTGTATAGTAACTACCTTCAGTCATGATATCCACTCTTAACAGCCCCATTTCTGGTCATTTCTGGCCATTTCTCTCCCACCACTCTCAATTCCAAATCCACAATTGCCATCCCAAAAACTCTGCACTAGTCAAAATACTCTTTACCTCATACCTAGGCTTTCCAAACCTACATCTTACTCTTCACAAATTCACACTGCCAAAAAAGGTACCATCACTACTTGCCGTAAGCCTCTTTTTGCAGCCTACCAAATGACTACAATACAAACGTCAGCCACGTCTCAAACCGAGCTACTACACCGTTGGCGAAGTAATGAATGCCAAAACTCGTAAATACAAACACACCGCTCACATCTCCCACAGCTAACCTTCTCCCAGCCACTCCTCTGCCACCTCAAAGTCATCGCCAACCCTCATCTCAAAGTCATCGCCAACTCTGCCACCTCAAAATCATCGCCAACTCTGTCAAAAACGGTTACTTCCCCAGACCTCCTGCGTACCCTCAAAACCAAACACCACTCTAAAACTCTATTAAGAAACCCAAAAACGCTGACCACGGCCGCTAAAACAGCCTTGGGGCTAAGTACCACCTAAAAAGCCTGATTTGAAGGATGACGTAATACCCGCTTTGGGCACAGCTCGTGAAATTTATCACCAAATGCATTTGTATAAGTATAACAGTGCCGGCTTGGAGTGAATATAAAGAGCAGGTAACCAACAGCACAAGGTATAATCAGTAAGATGAAAGTTTCAAGCTTTTTAGTACTATCGCAGGTAGTTCTTGCCGCGTACGTCTCCCAGGAATTGGGTTTTGGTGGTCACAACGATGAAGTTAGGGTTTTGACTGCAAACGATGCAAGTGTGGATGTGAGTGCCATAGAGATTGCAGATGTGTGGACTAAAAGAAAGGGTGGAGGTGGTGGACGTAGCGGAGGAAGTTCAGGTTCTAGTGGTGGTAAGGGAAGTCCTCCGGCGTACACCCCAGGCCAAGCCCCACCTCCATACTCACCATCTGGAGGATCTTCAGGGTCGGGTTCTGGATCAAGTGGAGGTACAAGTGGAGGTACTACTGGAGGCACCACCGGTGGAACTACTGGTTCCTCCGGAGGAAGAAGTGGCACTGGTGGAGCGTTGGCTGGCGGAGCAGTAGCTGGAGCTGCTGCTGGAGCTGTAGGTGGAGCTGTCATTGCTTCCGGCCATAAAAATTCTACCAGGTCTCATTCTGGAGCTGCTCTGGTGATGTCCTCAAGTGTTAGATGGGTTGTTCCGCTTCAGTTGGCGGTTGTTGTTGTTTTATTTGAATGTTAATAAGTAATGGGATTGTTTCATATTGTTAAGGTAATGATTTATATGTTAATGGTATTGTTTATTGATTTATGCAAAAGTATTGGTTTTGGTTACATTGTGATTATTGTTTTTTATTTAAAGTGTTTGTTTGATATAGTTGATAGTATTTGTTTTTGATATACGTGATAGTAATTGTTTAGATATACGTGATAGTATTTGTTTTTGATATACGTGATAGTATTTGTTTTTGATATACGTGATAGTATTTGTTTTTGATGTAGGTTAATAAGTTTTATTTTTGATTTTATGTTATATGGTTCTAGATTAAATTTTAACTGTATTTATATTTTGTTTAAATTTCAGATTCCTGAGATTTTAAAAGTTAATGTTTGTTGTCTTGTATACTTGTGCTTTTATTCAAGATGTTTTGACAACCACCTTTTAAGGAACTTTGAAGTTTAAGGTCTGTTCAAGCAATCGAAATGCACCTTTTTAACGGCCTTGTTGAGACAGTTATAACCATTGACAGCTTAATAGCCTTCTATTGAACTCAAGGGCATTCCATTTGGTGGTGTTCCATAACTAATAAAAGGATGACAAATCTTGAATAGGAGGCCATTACGTTGGGAGGCATTCCATTTGGTGGTGTTCCATAACTAATAAAAGGATGACAAATCTTGAATAGGAGGCCATTACGTTGGGAGGCATTCCATTTGGTGGTGTTCCATAACTAATAAAAGTATGACAAATCTTGAATAGGAGGCCATTACGTTGGGAGGCATTCCATTTGGTGGTGTTCCATAACTAATAAAAGTATGACAAATCTTGAATAGGAGGCCATTACGTTGGGAGGCATTCCATTTGGTGGTGTTCCATAACTAATAAAAGTATGACAAATCTTGAATAGGAGGCCATTACGTTGGGAGGCATTCCATTTGGTGGTGTTCCATAACTAATAAAAGTATGACAAATCTTGAATAGGAGGCCATTACGTTGGGAGGCATTCCATTTGGTGGTGTTCCATAACTAATAAAAGTACGACAAATCTTGAATAGGAGGCCATTACGTTGGGAGGCATTCCATTTGGTGGTGTTCCATAACTAATAAAAGGATGACAAATCTTAAACTGGTAGCCCATATTATTCGTCATATTCCTGTAGCATAGCTATGGTGGTCAGCTAGATCACCAGACTCCTTTAATCTAACAAATTAATGAATGTCAATTTTTTCCAAGCCAAATTTGCAACCAATTTGCAGCCAAAAAAAAAGTTTTCTCCAAAACTTAAACCAACTGCAAAGAATCAACAGAAACATCACCAAGCAAATCAGACAACAGCTCCATAATAACATCCAACTCCTCTGTAATCGTAGTCGTAACAAGAATATAAGAATACAACAAAATAAAATCATTGTTGGTCAACTTTGCATCGTCGTTTCTAGTCTGGCTCAACTTGTATAGCAACCTGTCCTTTGCATGCTCTGTAGATGCTGGTTTTCGTGGAATCGGGAACCCGAGCCTCATGGCCGAGGCGATCATGTAGAACACCAAAAAGATACGGTGCTCCACCTCACTTCTCTCGCTCTCAATATACTGTAGCACATGTGCCTCGTTCTCGTTGAGAATCGGGTCCACCTGGATCATCAAATTCATATTCTGGAACGCGTCTATGATGGTGGAGGTGCTCTTTAGCAACTTCTTGTACTGCTCCTCCGGAAAACTGCCCTTGAGTCTGAATTCGACGGGGGCCTGCTTCAAGAGGGAGTCGCACTCGGAAAGAAGCCCGTTGACACCGCTCTCGTCTTTGAGACCAATGAGCGTGAGCGTGTCTGGGTCGTAGTCCAACGGGTCGCTGTTCCATATGACGCCCAAACGGAGCCACAACACGGTGATGCCGTTCTTAAGTCTGGACCGCGCACTGTTTGGAAGAAAACACGAGGCCATCACCAAGGCCCAGATGATGCCGATGGACACCGCGGTGAATCTATGGAAGGCGATTTCGCCGATGATGGGGTCGTCGCCGCCCTCGCCGCCGTCCTCGGTGTCGTTTTCGGTCATGCTGTACGAGTACAACGCGGTCAAGTTGTAGGTGAGCAAGATAAACCGTCCAAACGGGTTGTTCTTCTTCCAGTACAAGATAATGTAGAAGGAAGGGATGGAAATGAGGAAACCGGTGACGGCTAGCGCGACATCATAACCGTCGGTCAAGTCCCAGATGAGGTAGGCCATCCAGGCACCCAAAAAGGTGCCCAAAAAGCGCCACTTCACGGTCATGGTGGTGCCTCCCAACAGCTTGTTCATCATGATACAGTACACCGTGAGCGCCCACTCGATACGCCAGTTGACAAAGTACTGTTTTGTCTGGGGTAGAAAGGCAAAGCACGACAATACGAAAGCACCGAGGCCGACCCTGATGCCAAACTGCACGTTTGATTTGCGAAAGACTTTGAGGGCGTGCCACAAGTTGTACCTGAACTTGTCGAAGTTGGAGGAGGTTCGTACGCGGGGCTGGTTTCTATATTGAGTTTGGAATTCCACGAGGGCTGCGTTCAATGTGCTGCTTTCTCTTTGGAAGTTTGCGATCAGGATGCTTTGTCGTTGGGTGGGGGCATGTGTAGTTTCCAGGGTGTCTTCAGTGTCCAGGGTCTCTGCAGGTTCCAGAGCACCCACCAGAAATCTCCCCCACAACCACGTCCAACTTCTTCGCCGCGCCCGCACATCCTCATACGTGCCAGCCAACTTCAAAAACCCAAGCAACTCTTGCGCATACAATCCCACAATAGACGCAAAGTTGCCGCAAATCGCAGCAACCTCCTCCTGGTCGGTTTTCAAGAGAAAGTTGTTGTTCTGGAAAACCTCCTGGCTGTACAACTTCTCAAACAGCTCGGTTTGTTTCAGCTCGTACAATTTTATGGCTTCAGCGAGGGAAACCTGTAGATGGGTGGTTTCTGCAAACTTGTTTGGGGACTCTTGGCTGAACTTTTCGAATGGAACTTGGGAAAGAATGCCTCTGATGGTGAAAACGAGCGATCTCATGGAAGGAGAGAGGTGGAAGACAAATAAGTCGAAGAGCTTTTCATGCTCGGAGTGTTCGTCTTGGATTGTTTCATCTTGTGGTAAGTTGGAATAGCTGTCCAAGGTGGAGCGGGTGTCGCTGGAGTGCAAAGTAAAGTGTGGTTTTCCAATGGAGTGGAGGAGTTTGGCCTGCATTTCAGTGGAACTTCGCAAAGCTTGCAAGTGGCGAGATAAAGAGATTGTTGAGGATACCAACTCATTAAAGATGGTCCACTCCTGCTCACGGCCCTTGACAAACAACTCGAACCGGGCCTCACCGTTGTTCTTGAGCAACAGCGCGATATTGGCCCGCAACAGCGCAAACAAGTCGCTGTCTGCATCGGTAAGAGGCTCACCATCAAGGAAACGCGACGACGCCAGCGCGAGAATCGCAGACATGATGTTGTACGAGTCGTTCAACGAGCGCCGCAACTCGTCCACCGCGCTCACCGGCCAGAGCAAGTAGCACACGAGCACGCTCACTACGCTGCCGGTCACCACCACCTGAAACGTCAGCTGGATACGCTCAAAAGGGATCTGTGCCGAATTCAAGCTGCCCTCTTTGATGATGCAGGCTATAATGCAAATCAGAGCCAATGAGCATGCCGTGTTTGCCAGTGGATACGACTGTTTCATCATCGCCACAACTCCCAACGCTATTGAACTCACCACCAAATCGATGAAATGCGAGATCTCGTCCTCGCCGTAGCGAAAGAACACCGTCAGCACCCACCGGCACAACATGGACACCAGAAACGAGAAGGAAATGGACACCACGACGAAAAGCAAGGTCTGGTGCATTGAGCCCTTGGAGCGCGCCGGGTGGAAGTACACCGCGACGGTCGCGACGACGTGCTTGGAGTCGGTTTTGCCGAGGAAGTCGTCGAGCACCGGGATGTAGACGAACAAGGACGCGAGCAAGTACGCGAGCGCGCACTTGAGCACGCTGTGGGTTTGTTCCAGCGCGTACCACGGTTTTTTCGGGGCGTGGGCGTCGGGATTTGCTCGCGACAGTGCGCTGGTGGTGGACATGGCGCGGTGGACGCGCTCGCCGGTGACGGGCATGATCACCGAGCTCATGCGGTTGACGCTGCGGATGCGTTTGGGCGACACGTCCATGTTGAGCCCGATGTCGCTGTCGGGGGGCTCGGCCCCCTGCGTCTGCAGGGGTCGTGGTGTCTCGTCTACCAGCCCGTACATAAAAAAGGTGGTATGGTTTTTGTTTGCTGGTTTGGATATTGGTGATGGTGGTGATAATTTTGATACTGCAAAGATTGATGATTGAGATGTTGAGATTGTAGTCAGTGGGACAAGAATGGAATGATAGCGCAAATGATGGTAGAATGATAGCGCAAATGGATGGTAGAATGATAACGCAAATGAATGGTAGAATGATAACGCAAATGGATGGTAGAATGATAACGCAAATGGATGGTAGAATGAAAACGCAAATGGAATGGGTAGGTTTTTGTTAGAAGTCAGGAGTGTACTCAAATGGTTAGATATCTCTTTATTTCTAGGGAAAGTGAGGAGATAAACAACAAAGAAAAGGATTACTTTGCAACCATCTTTTGCAAACGCAACATTGTCACAAAGCGCTTTATAGGATATTGGTGGGTTTATGAGTTTGGTGATTGTATAGTGTAGTGTAGAGATGGGTGGGTATGGAAATTGGAGTCAATTGAGATCACTTGACGATACTGAAGGTATTGAGGGTATGATGATATTGAGGGTATGAGGATATTGAGGGTATGAGGATATTGAGGGTATTGAGTATTGTGAGCAAATTGCGAATAGTGAGCATGATAAGGAAAATTAAAAGTACTGAGCAATGTAGAGAATATTAAAAATATTAAGGAAAGTTGAAGTTATTGAGCAGTTGAAGTTATCGAGCACAGAACAAAGAATATTGAGTGAATTGAGCAAATTCAGCATATCAAGGTAAATTGAATATACCGAGGTGAATTGAAGCTACTGAGCATATGGAGAGTATGGAGCTAGTGATCATATAGAGCCCAGCTAGTGATCATATTGGGCTATTGAGCATATTTAATATAGTGAGCATGTTGAACATTTTGAGAACACTGAACATTTCGAACTTATTGAGGAAAATGACCATACTGTGCACGTTGAACCATTGAACATATTGAAATTGGGGAAATCTACGTAACTGAGTTATTGAACCCATAGAGCATAATCACAGACAACTGACGTCACAACGCACAATCAAAGCCTCTTTGAGAAATGGTTGCAAATTCGTGAAAAAGTAAAGCTGGCTCCACTGTACGTAAAATGAAGGAGGCAGAGCATGAAATTACATGAAAGTCTCGCAAGCACTTGAAAGTCTCATTTGCACGTTTGGATTTGAGTTAGCAAATGTATGCATTCAAGAATGTGACTTTTAATCTGTTTCATTACGCACACTGATGTTGATAACCAAGCTTAAAACTCAAGCAAATTGGGACGTATGTAGAAGCTCCAACCGTAATATTCTCACATTCATCGACCTCCAGTCATTTGCGGCTCATTTCAGCTGAAACTCGTGAACTGAGTGACTGACCTAAGCCAGTACCAAAATTACACGTTCTGTACTCTGCGCAATTTGAGTACCAGAAGAACTCTCTACTTATAGGCAAGTTCATAGGCTCTCTCCGTGAAATCTGAGTTGTCAAGTGAAAAGTTAGGGACGAATAGCAGTTGTATGTGTAGTACTGAACTACTGAGAATATATGCACCTGCTGGTGTACCTTTGACTCCCACCGATCCATCTTCAGGGTCAGGCATACCACTCTAACGAAACATCTCTGGATTTGAACTCAGGACAGTGGCTAAAATGAAGCAGAGAAAGAAGTCTCTAAATTGTCTTATATCAGTCTGCGAAGCTTTTTAGTCTACCTTTTCGAAGCTTCTAGTCATTTTAGATACGAAATCTAAGAAGTAATGCTAAAACAGGTGGGCCTTAGCTAGTATTTGACCTTTTCACTTAGCCTTCTTCAAAACGAATAGAGTGTAGATCATTGACATTTGTAGCCTTATTCGAGTATCCAAGGTGCTTTTGGCTGTGCAGACGTATATCCGGGTAGCCTACCTCCTCAAATCTAATTTAGGAGGAATAGTGTGCCATTGACATTGTACATGTAGAATAACCATATCGGATCTCGCTTAGAAACGGCCGAAAAACGTGTTCTAACAAGGGTGCAGAATTGGTGTGATTTTCTAGAAGCTGCAAAATCGAAGATTCAAATGGCTGCAAATTCGAAGTGATATTTTAAGGTGGCTGCAAAATCGAAGATTCAAATGGCTGCAAATTCGAAGTGATATTTTAAGGTGGCTGCAAATCGAAGTGATGTTTTAGAGTGGCTGCAAATCGATGTGATATTTTAAGGTGGCTGCAAATCGAAGTGATATTTTTGAGTGGCTGCTAAATATATATGTCACTCTCATTCCTGATACGTAGAGTAAAACTGCTGAGTATTTAGAAATCAGTCAAGATATCTCCTTTCCTGGAGAATCTGTGTTCAGCGTATTCTTCTGATTCAATTTGAATATTTACTTCCTTGTAGTAGATATTACACCTGATCCCAAGATGACAAACTCCTGTCCTTCCACCTCTTAGAATCATTAACAATTTCAGGTCAACATCTACATTTTACTACTCCACCTCTAAGTCACCAATTAGAACCAGCTCCAAACTAGACTAATCAGTTCAGTGCCGGCTTCTACCTTGAGCGTTTTGGGGTTTTACAATGTGAACTAATCTGATGGGGTACTCTTTAGGGGTTTCAGCATACAGTTCTTCACTAGCACTTTCGTTACTTCTGAAATTTCGAATTCTGGGAACACCACTGCTTGATCACAATTACCAAATTGATATCAGCACTGACTCTTCAAGAATTATCGTCGAAACAACCTTCAGAACTCCATTCGTAGGAACCAAAAATTCAATCTCTCGAAAAAACTCTCCAAATATACAAACTTTTATTACCATTAGGTATCTTTACACATCTAAACATAAGATCTTTTAACTAGTCTAGTCCACCTCTTCTGATACTAGACCTCTATATACTAAACTTTAAACTAGTTCACCTAAACATACCAGGAACTTTTTAGTCCATCTGTCAGTCTCACTAGTCAACTCTTTGAACCTTTCAGTCAACTCTTGAATCTTTCACTAGTAACTCTTTAAATCTTTCAGTCAACTCTTGAATCTTTCACTAGTAGCTCTTTAAACCTTTCAGTCAACTCTTGAATCTTTCACTAGTAACTCTTTAAATCTCTCAGTCAGCTCTTGAATCTTTCACTAGTAACTCTTTAAATCTTTCAGTCAACTCTTGAATCTTTCACTAGCAACTCTTTAAATCTCTCAGTCAACTCTTTGGAATATTAATTCACCTCAAAACATAGAATTTTTTCGACCTAGCAGTGGACCTAAAGGTCCACAGCTAGTTCTCAAAACCAATTATCTCCCCAAACAACTCCTCACACGCAACCGTCGCCTCCAACCTCGCACACAACAAAAACACCCCACTCAACTTCCTGTGCAACGAATACGTCTCCTCCGGTGGAGGTGTCAACCGCTCGCTCAACATAACTCCCACATTCCCCTTCACTCTCTCCGTAATGGTCTGCTTGCTAAAGTCAAACGGCCTCCCCTCGTTATCCACCGGCGAAAACGCCTCGCCGAGCACCATGACCGAGTCGATGTGCGCCTGCGTCATCTGCGGCGACTCCAACCCCGTCAAGTACCCCAATTTCCGCAGGTAGTGCTCGACCTGGGCCCTGTCCTTGCGCACGGCCGCACGCAACACCTGCACGTAGTCGCGCACAAACGCGTCGCCAAAGTCGCGCGCGGCCCCAAAGTCCAAGAGCTCGATCTTGTGTGTCTTGTCGTTGTAGAGGAAGTTGGCCCAGTTGGGGTCCGTCTGCATGAACTTGAACTGCTTGATCTCCATGAGACAGAGACGCATGATGCTGGTGGCGATGTGGTTGCGGGTCTGCTGGTCCCACTGCCCCTTCACGATTTCGGTTCCGCGCATTCTCTCCATCGTGAGGACATGTTCGCCGCACAAGTTGTGGAAAACACGCGGCACGACAAACGCATCGCCGTGCTCCAGCTTCAGCAGCTCGACCAAATCACGGAATCTGATCAAGTTCTGTGCCTCGCGAATGTAGTCGCACTCCCACTTGAGCTCGGTTCTTGCATTTGCGATGGTTTTGTCCAAAAAGAGGCCGGCCGGTAAGATGGACAGCGCCGTCAAAAGCATGAGCAAGTTGTTCAAGTCGGAGTCGATCAGGTCTGCGACACCCGGGTACTGCACTTTAACTACCACTGGTGTCAAGTCTTTTGTGACGGCGGTGTGGACCTGTCCGATGGAGGCGGCCGCGATGGGCACGTCGTCAAACGAGGCAAAAAGCCTGCGGCGCCAGTCTGCGCCGAGATCGCCGGCCATCACGCGCTCCAACTGACCCGGCGGCATGTAGTGCGCCAGGTTCTGCACCCGCAACAAGATGTTCTGGATCTCGGCCGGGAGCAAGCTCAGGTCCTGGAACGACATCATCTGGCCGATCTTGAGGGCCGCGCCGCGCATCTTCAGGAACTTGTTGGCCATGCGCTCGATGTTGGCGGGACTCAAGAAGAGCGACTTCATGGAGATGGCGTCGGTGTTGCCGGACGCGTAGTGCTTCAAGCCCTGCTTGGCCGCGCCGAGGCCCATGCCGGCCGCTAGTGACCCGTAGTGAAAGATACGCGCGAGTCGCGTAGATGGGATTTCCGATGACGACATTTTGAAGTCGGGTTTGTCTTTGGTGCCTATGACTTTTTTGTATGGAGTGTCGGGTTCGATGTGGTGGGTGTATGAGTCTGTTGAGTATGGTCTGTAGATTGGGGATTGGAATAAAGATCTTTTGGGAGTATGGTTCGCTAATGTTGCTAATGTTGAGTACGATCTGGTTGTGTTGTTACCGTGTTCTTTCTTGGGAGTTCTCGCATTTCGCGAGCTCACCTTGGCCGCCAGCCACATGGGTGCACTCGCGTCGCAGCGCCGGAGCGGGAGCGTCCAGACGGAGTTGTCGCAGAAGGCGCGGAGGTCGTTCGATAGGTGCACGCGCGACGTGTCCAAGACCCTGCGTAGCGAGCCGGAGATGGCTGTTATTTGGTAGACTGTCTTGTTCATAGCACGTTGTTAAAATTTTCAGGTGAAATTTGTGGGGGCAACTGATATTTTCATTAGTGCCAATAGGCACTGATGAAAAGTAGTGTTAAAGAAGTAGAGATCCTTCATTAGTGCCGATAGGCACTAATGAGAGGTAGGGTTAAAAGAGTACAGAGACTCATTAGTGCCGATAAGCACTAGAAGTAGGGTTAAAAGAGTACAGAGACTCATTAGTGCCGATAAGCACTAGAAGTAGGGTTAAAAGAGTACAGAGACTCATTAGTGCCGATAAGCACTAGAAGTAGGGTTAAAAGTGTAGAGATTAGTGATGGTACGCATATAACTTCATTAGTGCCGATAGGCAATTAGAGTGGTGGTAGGAATGAGTGTTGGCACCAAAAAAAGTGTTGGTAGGTACTGATTGTTGGGATTCCAATATAATTCAGATGTGGTAGGCACTTGACTAGGGACTGGCAACCTACAGAATTAGAGATTGGCGATGGTACACAGAAGACTTCATTAGTGCCTACCGGCACTAATGAGAAGTGTAGGCACCAATAATCACTGGATTGTTGGGACCCCAATATAACTTTGTGCTGAAAGGTAGAGACACCTATAGAATGAGAAATTAGCGTTTGAGGGTCATGGAATTCTATGTCTGTGGCACTAGTGAGAAGTAGGGTGGCACCAAAATAATGTTATCGTGCCGTGGCATGAGAAGTGTTGCTACCATACAATTAAAGTTGGTGGGAACTGGATTGTTGGGATCAAGAAGAATTAGAGTTTAGTGATAGGTACTAATGTGAAGGGGTCAGTTTTAGTGCCGGCACTAAACCTTATGTGAGTCATAGAATAACTGGTAGAGGGCTAAAGGTGTAAATGGAAGGTAATGGTGGGTAATTTGTACGGTTTAAGTGGTGGAGTATATTATATTAGAGTATAAAGTAACTGAACTGTAAATGGTGACTTATGGCAATATGGAGGTAAATGGTAAATTTTTAGGAAAATAGTGAATGTAGGTAAATTGTACTCAAATGTATAATGATTAATAAATGGTTCTGTAATGGTATATAATTGTAATGTAAATATCTGAGGGGTTAAAGGTGAATGGTAGGGTACATAGTAGGACTGTGAGTATTGGAAAATGGTAGGAATAAGGTACGGCATATTAAAGGGTGAATGGGTGACTAAAATAACAGATAAGTAGCACTGTATATGGTAAGGTATATGAAGGTTAAAAGTCAGTTAAATGGTATGATATATGATATTGTATATAGTACAGTAAATAGTGGTTTAATGGTATATGTACGGTATGGTATACAATATAGTATATACTTTAGTAAATAGTATTTAAATGGAGGTAATGGTAGGTTTATGGTGTATGCACGGAAGATGGTGGGTTTTCTTAAGGCCAATGGAGGGAAATGGTATGGTAAATGGAGGGTTTACAATACAGCAAATGGAGAATAGAATACGGTAAATGGTATGGCAAATGGTATATGATTGGAATACGATAGTTTAGGTCAAGTGTATGATAAGATGTATAATAGTCATAAAATTGGGCAATGGGTACAGTTGAATAATGATTTGTATACACTAGGTATAAATAGGCACATACAAGGGTAAAGGAAGAACTGTATATGGTTGATTTTCAGGTACTTTCTGGTAGAGGTACATTAATGTATAATCAGGTATATGATATGCGTATTCAGGTATATTGAGGTATTTAATTGTACTCGGTATATTCAGGTTATAAGAAGCAAATTCACCATTATAGGTATATAATAGGTTTTCAAGTAAGTGAAAAGAATATACGTATATAATAGGTAAATTCAAGTAATTGAAAAGAATATACGTATATAATAGGTAAATTCAAGTAATTGAAAAGAATATACGTATATAATAGGTTTTTCAAGTAAATGAAAAGAATATACGTATATAATAGGTAAATTCAAGTAAATGAAAAGAATATACGTATATAATAGGTAAATTCAAGTAAATGAAAAGAATATACGTATATAATAGGTAAATTCAAGTAAATGAAAAGAATATACGTATATAATAGGTAAATTCAAGTAATTGAAAAGAATATACGTATATAATAGGAACATAAACCACATGGAAATGAAATATAATTAGAAAACAAGTACAAAACACTCATCTCCATAGTTTTTATCAACATTCCGCAACCACTAGAAACCGAGAATTCCCATCTAGAAAACGAATTCTGCACATCGTAATTCATTCTTTTCCAAACAAAGAATCATCTCATCCATTCTTATTGTTGAAAATTCGCAGCCAGAATATTTGACGTGAATTTCAGGTGTGCCTTATCTGGGAATAGCCTACGCAATTTCATGTAGTCCCGTCACGTTTCATAATATCATGCTCATCATAATATCTTACACCATCATCATATCATGCTCATCATGATATCTTACACCATCATCATATCATGCCTCATCTGTTCACCCAAGCAATCTTCATGTCTAGACTTCATATATCAATCTTCATCTCTCACCTACACGTGAATTTTCAAACAGGGCTGTGCTAATTTTAGGTCTGTTTACGTAAAGATTTGACATTCGTCTACGTTGCTGGTTACAGTGTTTGTGATATCGATGATCATGCTGATCTATATATAACGGTTGGGTTTATGGTGGTGGGTGTCTTCTCTTGCTCTATTTTGTTGTCTATCATGTTGTTCTGTCTGTCATGTTTATCTATCTTGCTTACCATCTTGTCACCTCATTAACTTTCTCGTTATGTTGATCTCACCTCCGATCTCTTACTCCAAAGATGGTAATCAAATAACTTCAGTAAACCCTCAATAACCACCAAAAACAACCCCAAAACAACCCAAATAACCACCAAAACCCACCCAAACACCAGCCCTTCACATATTAAGCCATACACACCCTCCACCTCCCTCCAAATCCATATATACACACCACCCTCCAATACGTCACTCCACCCACAAAACCAGCATTCCGATTTTTATACGAACCTTTTGTCAACAACAAATTTATAATTATAGCCATGTCCGAGCCGTTCAATCCCTACAAAAGCATCAATAGGCAGTCTGCGATCGAGCAGCAGCGCCGCGAGATGTACCAGCGCGGCAACGCACCCAAGATCATCATCAACGACGACCCCGTGATACCCAACTACCGCTTCCAGGAGCTCGAGACCAAGAGCTCGCTGTACAACATGAAGATCGTGGTGGTGGGTGACGGTGGGTGTGGAAAGACGTGTTTGTTGGTGAGCTACTCGCAGGGCAAGTTCCCGGAGGTGTACGTGCCGACCGTGTTCGAGAACTACGTGGCCAACGTGTGCGCGCCCAACAACAAGATCATCGAGTTGGCCTTGTGGGACACCGCTGGGCAGGAGGAGTACGACCGGTTGCGCCCGTTGTCGTACCCGGACGTGGACCTCCTTCTCATCTGTTTTGCGCTCGACAACTTGATCTCGTTGCAGAACGTCAAGGACACCTGGTTCCCCGAGGTGAACCACTTCTGCCCCGGCGTGCCCATTTTGCTCGTGGGCACCAAATCCGACTTGCCGTGCGACTTTGACGCGGACTTGCCGATCCAGTTGGCGACCGAAATAAACGCAATTGGCTACATCCAGTGCCTGGCCAAGGAGATGTTCAACATCAGGGCCGTGTTCAACTTTGCATTGCACCACTTCCAGCAGCAGATGGAGGTGCAGGAGCAGGTGGAGAAGACGACGGGCGCGCGAAAGCGGTTTCTGAAGGTGTTGGGCAGCGGCAGCAGCACGAGCGGGTTGGGGCTGTCGTTGCACCTGCATTCGCGCACGCACCTGCGGTTGCTGCTGGGGGGGGTGGCGAACGCGGGCAAGCGGGGGCACTTGAAGAACACTTCCTACGATTCCACGGTGTTGTTGGACGAACCGTTGACGGAGGATACGTATACGCAGAATCCGTATGGGAATTTTCTGGGGAATGCCCAGAGCAGGTACAACGAGGATGAGTTTGCGTTCACGAGGGAAAAGAAGAAGAAGAGGAGGTGTGTTATTTTGTAATGTATAGATAATCTTGGAAATGAGAGTGTAGATGTTATAGATTGGTATAGTGATTAAATATGATATGATTTGTGATTGTGGGATATTTATTTATTTAAATATTGATTGAATGAATATATAATTGAATGTTGATTGAATGAATATTTATTTGAATATTGATTGAATGAATATTTATTTGAATATTGATTGAATGAATATTTATTTGAATATGGGTATGGGTATATATTTGAGTATGGATACGAATTTTATTTGAATATGGATATGAATATACTGAGATAATCAAGGTATAATAATTGAATGCCATTGAATATTGAAATGTTGATGAATTGATGGCAGTGAGAAATATAAGTTTCTTGTTACACGGATATGCTTTCTATTAAATCTTTTCAAATCTCATTTCTCATTCACTCATCTGTATTATCATCCAAATATTCCAATTTTTAATAGGCTGCAAAATTCACTTTTGTGTACGTTTTTGCAGCAATTGTTATAAATAGCGCAGACTGAGGACTTTAAAGTTTGGCTAGGAAGAGGCAATGGGTGACAGGAGGCAGTCACTCGAGTGACCAGAGCTTTGTCAGGTTGAGTGCGTACTGAGCGTTCACTTGAGTTTTTGATTTATAGATACTAGAAATTTAATGAATACTTGTCTGGACATTCAAATAAAAATGCAACTGGACATTCAAAATGTATTACACTGGCCAATACATATCACAACTAAACATATCGCAACTAAACACTCAGGAGTAAAGAGCCGAACTCCGGTGAATTCATATCTATGGAAACATTAGCCTAATCGGTTAGGGGTACATTATGCAATGTTGTCGTTTTTTTGTAATGGGGTTAGCTTGTCAATGAGGAGGTCGGCTAGTCAACTAAATGAGGATTGTCAGCTAAAGATGGGGATGCTTTAATGTCATAGATGGGGATGGTTTTAATAACAATTAATAAATGGGGATGGTTTTAATAACAATTAATAGATGGGGTTGGTTTTAATGTCAACTGAATAATGAAGCTAGCCAAGATTTTACCTGTTGTTTCGATGTCTTACCAAGTTTTTAGGAAAGATTACGAAAACGAAGTGCCAATTCAATGGTAGTCATGCAATTTTAGATAAGATAGCCATTTGGCCATGTGATGTGATGATAAGTAATTAGAAGGTGGACTGGTGGAAAGTGTCAGAGTACTCTGAGATCAGTCGCAGCAGTTTCAGATAGGGACCCTGGTCGTGCAGATTAAGAGTCATATTGACGATTTTCCAACGACCTAAGAACTCTGCTGAAAGTAAATGTCAAGCAAAGGAACGTCCGAAGGAAAAACAGCCAAACGAAACCAACCAAACGAAACCAACCAAAGAATCCAACCCAACGGAACCATCCAATATAGGTCTCATCCATCAGTCCATCCAAAACCACCTAAAACTCCCCTTCCAAATACACCCAAAACTAAAATCTCCAACCATTCTCTAATAATCTTACATAATCAATATCAAAAAAAACCAACAACACATCATGGAAAGCAACAACGGACACGCCAGCGGGGCGGCCAGCGGGTCTGTGTCCACGGCCGAGTACCGGTCGCGCAGCACGAGCAACCGCACGGTGGCCACGACAGCGTCGGACGACCGCACCATCAACGAGGCGGACATCCAGCTACTCCTCTCGTACCAGCAGAACCACTTGGGCGACGCCGGCAACAAGCTGAACGACCACTACAAGCTGCGCTTGTCCCCGTTGCGGTACCGCGTGCGCTCCTTCTTCCTCCCTTACGTGCGCCACGAGACCGCGCTCCTCTTCCGGCTCCAGCAGCAGGTGCGACACCCGTGGGCCGACTTCTACTTTGCGTGGACCGCCAACTTGGCGCTGCACACCTTCTACGTGTTGATCTTGCCCATTCCCGTGTGGTTTGGCGCCAGCAGGATGGTGCGCGACTTGGTCTACGTGCTTGGCTTCGGCATCTACACCACGGGCCACCTCAAGGACTTTTTCTGTCTCCCGCGCCCGCGCTCTCCGCCGGTGCACCGCATCACCATGTCCAGCTACACCACGCAGGAGTACGGTTTTCCGCTGAGCCACGCCGCGAACGCCACCGCGGTGAGTCTCGTGGTGCTCGTCGCGCTCGTGCGCGCCAGGGACGGTTTTTTTCGCGGCGCTCCCCAGTTCTGGCTCCTGGTGGCCGCCTTGGGCCTCTACTACTTCTCGCTAATTTTCGGCCGCTTGTACTGCGGGATGCACGGCGTGCTTGATATCGCTACGGGCGCGCTCGTGGGGTTGTGCTGCTTTTTGTTCCGCCACTATCTCGGCGCCGCATGGGACCACTTGTTGTTGGTCGAGCTGGCAAAACTACCTTTTGGGGTGGTGGTGGTGGTGGTCTGTGCATTCTACTTGTTCCTTATACATATACATGCCGAACCCGTTGATGATTGTCCCTGTTTTGACGACAGTGTGGCGTTTATTGGTGTGCTCATTGGACTTGAAATTTCGCACTTGGTAGCGCAGAAGCATGGGTTTGTCGAGGACTTGAAGTTGGGTGCGACGTTCGACCCGTTGGACATACCATACAGCTGGGAGCGGCTTGGGTTGGTCAAGTCGGTGTTGCGGGTGGTCTTGGGGGTGGGCTTAGTGGTGGTGTGGAAGTTTTTGCTGAAGCCGATCGTTTTCACTATACTTCCGCCGATTTACAAGTTGATTGGGGTGTATCTTCCGCGCAAGAACTTTATTCCGACGGCATTTACGCAGAGAACGACGCGGCAGATCAGGCTGACGTCCATTCTGAATGACCAGATGGACTTGAACAGGTTTATCCAGGGGGTGAACAAGGAGATTGGGCCGAAGGGCGATATTGACTACTATGAGATGTTGGATTATAAGAGTCATACGAATACAACGGATGACGAGCGGGAGGAGAGTGAGATTGAGTATACGAGTGGGGTGTTTAAGCCGCGGTATGATGTGGAGATTGTGGGGCGGTTGATTGTGTATGCTGGGATTACTGGGACAGCGTATTGGGGGTTTGCGGTGGTGAGTCGGTTGGTTTGGTTGGCATAACACCACAAACTAACTGGTGGTTACTTTTATGACTACGAACTTAATGAAAACCACTATCGAAGTGGTGGTTGTTTGTAGTATACCACTCACTCCATTCGTGGTAAAAGAGCCATTCATTTCAATCGTGGATGATTTTTTTGACGAATGAAACCACAAACAACCGCGAATAAAGTGAGCAGTAAATTGTGACGTGACTACGAATACCAACGAAGACAGTACCACGATCGAAGAGAGTGTTGGATTGTGGTGTGAATTTTACTTTATGAATACCAAGAACAAAGTGGTTGAAACTGGTGTGAAATTTACTTTACGAATACCACGAACGAAGCCAGAACCACGAACGAAGTGATCAATACTGGTGTGAACTATACTTTACTAACACCAAGAACGAAGCCAGACCACGAACGAAGTGATCAATACTGGTGTGAACTATACTTTACTAACACCAAGAACGAAGCCAGACCACGAACGAGTGATACTTGAGTTTTATTATGCGTACTTATGAACGAGCACCATGAAGTGAGTGTTTAATTGTTGTGGTGAATGCGCTTTGCGAACGACTGATTGGGATACATATTTATTGAAAGACAACTGCTACGAACTAGTGAAAGAAATGATGTTTTCCTGAATTCTCCTCATTGAAGTGGTGGGATACAAAATAACTGAAAGGTCACTTAAACGAACACACAAAGATTTAACGTTGAAATGAGATATAATTGAACTGCATATCCTCATACGAACAAGTGAGATCACTGAGCGAATGTTTCCACGAACAGATGAGTTTATACATGGAATGAATTGTTCCTTATACGAACGAGCGAGTGTGATTAAAATTGAGTATAAATCTCCTTATGCAAACATTTGAGTGAGATTCATTTTAATTGAACAGCTCCACATACAAATAAGTGAGATTCATTTTGATTGAAAGGTTACTTAGACGAACAAGTGAATGAAACACACCTTGATGAAAAATAACTTGAACGAACAAATGAGTGTGATCCAGGTGATAGAAAACTCCTCATACGACTAGTGAGGGAGATTACCACTGAAGCTTCTCAAATGAACTAAGTGGTGGATGTTGAGATGAAATACTGATTATACGAACAATTGAGATTAACATTGAGACGAAACTCCTTCTACGATGAGTGAGATGAATATTGAGATGAAGCTCCTCCTACGAATTAGCGAGATTATTATTGAGTTAAAAGTTCCGCAACAACCTTTTCCTCTTCAACTTGGAGCAATAAAATTTCCACTATAACAAGGACTGCGTATTCAAGTAGACATTGCGGTCCAATCAAGTTAGTGGAATAACCCCCGAGGAGCAAGCCGTAATCGGAGTCGGTGATTTTCAGTCCTTTTGAGTCAATGGAGGCTGCAGATCCTCTAACAAAAGCACAAATCAAGTTTGCCAAGGACAGAAGCAGCAACCAACCAAATTAAGTGAGATTGTTGAGCCTTTGAAACAAGTGAGATATCTGAATTGCTCCTTAAAACAGTGAGATTGCAGTTGAAAAGCTCCTTACACGAACAAGTGAGCAATTAACGTAAGGTTAAAACACTAATTATAACCATTAGAGTGAAGCCAGACCACATCGGTGCATATAAAAAAGTGACATCAATGAACATCATTGATAAAAATATTCGCGAGAGTTTGGGGTATTAACTTGACATATTACTAATTTGAAATTCGTAATTTTGAAACCCTTTCAATTTCAGGTCTGCTCATAAAAGTTCACGGAGCAGGTGCTAATGAAGCAGGACCTTGTTTCATGGCTCATAATGTTGTTCAAGATATTGTATTCTGTCATGAAACTATTCAGAAGCATTCATAGAATATTCTAATCATTCGTGGAATCATTCTGAGATCGCTCACGAAATTACATGAAACCGCTCATGATTACCCAAGTATTTTTCATGAAATTTCATGAAATCGTTCGCATCGGATCATCTTACTCACAAATTGTTTCACCCTGCGTTTCATGAAATTCCGCTAATTCCAAGCATATTCGTAATTCCACACTTATCATCACATTCCGCACTGCATTTTTACCACCACCATATCTTGCCAAAATTAGATAACCTGATACCTACCTGCGTTGCGAATGCCGCGACTCGCATTGTGGTAATGGCATTCTATTTTAAGCAGCGGTTCTAAGAGTCTGCAGGGCAACTGCATATGCCAATCAATTGAAAAGTTATTGATTCAGCACATTTGTCACTGTTCGTACCAATTTCACGATTTTGAGAATACTTGGCAAGAATTTCATCTTCTGAGCACATGGGGGATGCTGCCCCTTGTGCTGGACATTTTGCATGCTAATCACAAATACACTCGACAAACTAAACCCTGGCCCATTTGTACGCTCATCAACGGCATCGCTTAATTATTCATCCTCTGAGATCATCCTACTTTGTGAATTCTTGGTAGGCTTTGTGGTTTTCGCATTGTGGTGCGCTCCTTACGATTGATCGTTCCATAGTTCTATATGGTCCTTGTGAATCAAAGTTGAGATGATATACTCTTTAATTGAGTCGAGATTATACTCCTTAATTGAGTTGAGATTATCCTTAATTGAGTTGAGATTATCCTTAATTGAGTTGAGATTATATTTCGAAATTCATAATTTGTTGACACTCCTTGATAACTCATAATTTGATTGAAGTTCACTTTGTTCATATTTGGGTTTATACTTTCATTGAAGTACATAATTGAATTATGAGATCATGCTCCAGTTGAAGTCGATTTGATCTCATAATTGGTTCGTACTTTAGTTCATAATTGAGTACTTGGTTCACTTTGAAGAACCTGCTTGAAGTAGGTTCATCTAAAAGCCATACTTGATACTTAAAGCTCACGATTGAACAGCTTACAGTTGAATAGAGACTACCCACTTGGTAACCTCCTTACCCCTAGATAACTATGCTTAATGAAATACTTTGCACTATACCGAGGCTTGTAAAACCACGCCAGATAGTCACGCTCGTATCCAATTCTTCCCCCTCACAAAGGCTAACTCTAAATTAACTTTTGTCAGTGCCAGCTGACATGAATCCAATCTCCGGTTCCTGGCAATTCGTCAATGCAGCGCCACGGTGCGCCCATTCCTAGCATTGTCCACATCACCACTCTTTACCACAACCATAATATCCACCCTTTATCGCACTTTTGTAAACAACTACACCCCCATGTCTAGTCTTGGCCAAATCATCGATCTTGACACACCACGGTATTTTTATGCCATGAGAGCTTCCGGGTCAGGATAGCTTGCCGTACATGCTCGGCAAGCTTACAAGCACAATTAGTCAGAAGAAGCATTATTTTCGCCTTGAATCTTAGGCAGCATCGCACAGATCTCCCACGACACAAATCACTTTAGGGTACCGAAGACGGTATGGAATCTATGTTTTCGGCAGGAGAGCATGTGCCAGCATATACGGAGGTTTGGAGAAGTGTTATGAGTGTGAGCGAACGGCATGTAGTGTATGATCTGCAGTCTAGTCTTGTTCGAAGGGGTTTGCAATTGATGATGGTGGTTGATGTGTTGATGTTTGGTCGGTGTAGATGTTTGCTGTTTGGTTGGTGTAGGTGTTTGGTTGCTGTTTGTTGGAGGTTGCTGTTTGGTTGCTATTTTGATTGCTGTGTGTGTTGTCTGGTTCGATGGGCTGGATGTTCTTCTTCGTTCGTTGTTTTGTTCTTCCGTTTGTTCTTCCGGATCTTGGTCTTTTTAGTTTTATTTGTCCATTTGTTTTGTCTATTTTGTCCATTTGTTTTGTCCATTTGTCTTGGTCTTATTGGTCTTTTAATGTCTTTATTAGTCTTTTGTTCGGTCTTTTTCTTAAGGTCTTTTTAGTCTTGTTCGATTTACGATTTGTTCTACTATTGTTTGCTCTTAGTCTATTTTGCGGTAACACTGTGAACATTAAGTCCTCTAGTCTATTTAGTCTATTTAGTCTCTAATCTTTAATCTTTAATCTCTTTCTCTCTTTAGACTCTTAGCCCTCAATCCCATCTCTTAGCCCTCTATCCTAATGCAAATCTCAAATCTTCCAAACCCTAACCAACCTTCCTCCACCTTCTTATATCAAATTCCAGACGTTTGTGCATCTCGTTAACACTCCCAGCGTTTTACATCATCCTATATGTTGTTATTGTGTCTGGATTCGGAACATTCTTTTTTGTATATATTCTTCTTGATCCCAGACTGCCCAAGCAACCACACACTCATCGGCGACCCACCAATTGCGCAGCCGTGGCAGACGTGCGAGTATGAACGAGAGTTACAGTGCCGCTGCGCCGAGCCAGTCCCTCTACTACAAGGCGCCGGGCGCAGCTGGCCCCGCGGGCCAGCAACAGCGCCCGCTGGGCCTCGCGGAGAAGCCCCCCGAGAAGCACGACACGGCCACCCCGACAATCCCGTCGCCGGACACCTCCGCCCCGCCGTCCCTCGCAGACGTCTCCGCCCAGATCGCCCAGCTCAACAGCCAGCTCTCCGCTAACCACCGCCAGAACTCGGAAAAAGTCCACCAGCTCCACCTCAAAATCAACTTCATGAACGACTCCATCGAGCTGCTCAAAAATAACGTGTCCGAGTTGTCCCAGCAGATGGTGCTATTGGTCCAGAATTCCTCCTTGCAGCCACAGCAAAACCTGAGCAGGGTCTTGGAGCTCTTCAACAGGCATTTCTACAAGCTCGGCAAGGACATCGAGGAGTTGGCCCACCAGCCACAGCACATGGCCATGCAAAACTACATTCCGCAGGACGTTTCCAACCCTGCTTCTCCACTCATCCCCAACAAGTTCAACTTTGACATGAACTACAAGAATTTCATTGGGTTGGACATGGAGGAGGAAAAAAAACGCAAGGGAAAGGGCGACGCCGGAGCACAGAGTGTGTCGCAACCGCAGATGCAGGCCAGCCAGCTGGGAATGCAGGCTACACAGCCTAGTTTGCAGTCCCAGGTGCAGGGGCAGGCGCAGCACCATCAGTCACTTCAAGGGCATCAAGCTGTCCAAGGACATCAATCGTCACAAATTCAAGGACACCAAACGTCACAAATTCAAGGACATCAATCTGTACAGGCCCACCAATCTGGTGTACAACCACAACTTCAAACACACCAACAACCACACCAATCTAATGTGCAGTCACAACTCCAACCCCACCAATCAAGTGTGCAGTCACTCCAACATAACGCCCAACCACCACAACAGCCAGGGGCAATCAACTACGCACTCCCCCTACCCACCACGCTAATAACGGACGCACCGATGAAATACGTGAACGCGCCGTCGCTACCGACGTCCGCGGGCATCAACTTCATGCTCCCGCGGCCGCAGGACGACGCGCTCATGCGGCCGCAGCCCCGCTATTTTGGCGACGACATTGCGGACGACGACCCGCACAAAAAAAAACGCCGCCGCGACTCCAAGTCCGGCGGCAGCACGCCGGCCGCGCAGCCGGCTCCGGCGCCGTCCGTCCACCGCGCGCTCCACACAGACGACTCAGACATGCCCGCATACAAGTTGGAGCGCCTGTTGAAGAGCATCAACGACATCTGGAAGGAGTACGAGTACGGCCTCAACGACAAGCCGCCGCTCCGCATGTTGGAGGACAAGTACGGCACAAAGTGGCGTAACGAGACCGAGCTGCGCACCTTTTTGCGCAGAAAGAAGATCTACGAGGCTATTGAGTGCGGCAAGAGTAAGGGACTTAGTGAGGAGCAGGTGATTGAGGACTTGGAGAATTTCCGGAGTTTCGAGAGTAATGGAGTTTTGAAGCGGCGTCCGTTGCTGTGGTTGTGTCTGAATGTTCCGGAGAAGTATGTTCGATAAAAGCAAGTCACGATAAAAGCAAGTCACGTAGTGACTAGCTTGTAACTTGTTTCACTTACATTGTTTGCTTCACTTGCTTCACTAGCTTCACTTGCTTCCCTAGCTTCACTTGCTTCACTAGCTTCACTTGCTTCCCTAGCTTCACTTGCTTCACTTGCTTCACTTGCTTCACTTGCTTCACTTGCTTCACTTGCTTCACTTGCTTCACTTGCTTCACTTGCTTCACTTGCTTCACTTGCTTCACTTCACTTACTTCACTCATTTCCTTATCCTTTTTGCACCCATTTGTTTCCCACTTCAACTAACCTTTTTGCACCCATTTTCCCCAACTCGTTTGCACCTGTTGCATCTGCTCACTAAAATTGTTCCCCACTTTACTCGCTTGCACTTATCTGTGCTTATTGTCTCCCCACTTGATCGCCTGCACCTATCCGTTCCCTAGCCTTCATCTTTAAGCTGCAACAGACGGGCTCGCAATTTTCGCAGCCTACATCTCGTTATCGATTCTAGACCGTTTCATGTTTCCAGGGAAAATGGTAAACACGACCAAACGGGCAGTCGTCTACTATTGTGGAGCGATGTCAAGGACTCGCATAGTTGCACAAATTGATACAAGCTTTGAACGTTTGCATTGTATTTTGCAGCCGGTGCGTCTAGATTGGGAAGAACTTTTGGTAAATAGTGAGGATTGAGGTTTGTTGAGATTGTTGCGTATTGGAGTGGTTTTGATTAGGATTGTTGAGAGTGATTTTGATTTTGGTAATTGAGAGTGATTTTCATTTTGGTAACTGAGAGTGATTTTCATTTTGGTAACTGAGAGTGATTTTCATTTTGTTTGCGATTTTGAGAGTAATTTTGCAATTTGAGGAGAAGTAATTTGAGATTTGAGATTTGATGTTTGAGTACTATTTTGGAATGAAACGAACTTCTTGGGAAGATTGAGAAGGATTGTGAACTTGAAATATGAAGGCTTTTTGAGGTTGCTGTGGAATCCTGCCAATCAGGCGCAGTTGTTGCAAAGAATAAGATAAACAAAAAGTGTTCTGTTGCATTTTGGGTTATGCTTGTTAGTGTTGAGTACATGTTCTGTTCTGCTCATTACTCTTTTGTTCATTAGTGTTCAGTTTGTTAGTGTTCAACTCATTAATGTTCAGTTTGTTAGTGTTCAGCTCATTAATGTTCAGTTCACTAATGTTCAGCTCACTAATGTTCAGTTCATTACTGTCAGTTCATTACTGTTCAGTTCACAATGTTCAGTTCATTAATGTTCAGTTCATTACTGTTCAGTTCACAATGTTCAGTTCATTAATGTTCAGTTCACTAATGTTCAGCTCACTAATGTTCAGTTCATTACTGTCAGTTCATTACTGTTCAGTTCACAATGTTCAGTTCATTAATGTTCATTTCATTAATGTTCAGCTCACTAATGTTCAGTTCATTAGTGTCAGTTCACGTACATTACTGTTCATACCCATTACATTCCAAGGCCATCAGTTTCATTTCATTCTAGTTCATGCTCAGGTTCATGCATTACTGTTATTACCTTCATATCCTTCATATCCTGGACCGCTCATTCTCACAGTTCGCCCAATACTCATGCCATATCTCGCAGGCAATAAACCACTACTCTCTCTCTCACCTCAAAGTGCTACCCCCCAGCTTTTACCACAGGAACGTCAACTATAGAGACGACATTTGTTTTACTAAAAGCTTAATTTTCTGTTTCTTAACCTGTATTATTCATCGATGCCATCGGAAAAAGTGTACTATTTTATGTATTTCTCAAGCAATGACAACTTATCCCTCTGTAGCGACTCCCGCCACCAACAAGAGGCCCGCGTCGCCGCCCGCACGTCCCCGCAAAAAGACTAAGGACAGAAAGTACAAGGCCAAGGCCGTGGACGCCACTTCCCCATTGGGTGTTCTCCAGCACGAAATTGAAACACTTTTGCAAGAGAACGGTTTGAGCGCCGCAGACACCGCAAATGACATCAAAGGTGTTTTGAATGACTCGCAGATCGAGCAGGTGTACCACCGTGTGGTCACAGACGTGAAAGTGGTGCTGTTGCTCTCGAACGGCGACGGAGTGGCTCTTATAGAGCACCCTCAAAGCACCGAAAAGAAGCAGGTGGTGATAGTGCCCTTTGGATTACCTGGTGATGTCGCCACCATCAAGGTGTTCAAGACCCACCCACTGTATGCTGAAAGCGACTTGCTCGAGGTGGTGTCGGGATCGGAACACAGGCAAGATGAGCTTATCCAATGCCAGTATTTTGGAAAATGTTCTGGATGTCAGTACCAAAACGTTTCGTATGAAACACAGCTCCAGTTCAAAAAACAAACCATTGTGAATGCATACAAGTACTATGCACCAAACATGGGTAGCTTACTTCCTGAAATTTCAGACACTGAACCATCGCCTATCCAATACAAGTACAGGACAAAGTTGACACCGCACTTTAACATCCCGTACAGAAAAACCGGGGCCAGCTTGGAATCGAGGCCCAGCTTGGGGTTTGGGTCCAAGGGAAGACCCACCTGGCGAAAAGTCGAGGGAGAGGGCTCTATTTTGGACATTGAAGAGTGTGCCATTGGCACCAGCATAATCAACAAAGGTATGGCCAACGAAAGAGCAAGGTTCACTGAAGGTTACAAGACGTATAAGAAGGGAGCGACGATATTGTTGAGAGAAGATACGCAGGTTGGGCAACCTGCGACCGAAGGTTCTCGTGATCTGGAGGGTGCAATCACCAGTATAGAAGTGGTCGAAAACAGCACCACCTTGTACAAAACATGTGCGACAAAACCAAGACAGGTGGTGCAGGAGTACGTCAACGGGTACCGCTTCGAGTTCTCTGCGGGCGAGTTCTTCCAGAACAACAACCTGATCTTGCCTGCCGTGACGAGCTACGTCAAGGCGAACTTGCACATCGAGGGCAACGCCGGAGAGAACTACTTGGTGGACGCGTACTGTGGGTCGGGCTTGTTTTCGATTACGTGCTCGGAGCAGGTGTCGCGGGTGATTGGCGTGGAGGTTTCGGCCGACAGTGTCAAGTTTGCGCAGCGCAACGCGGAGTTGAACAAGGTGCTCAACACTAAGTTCATAGTGGGCAAGGCCGAGGAGATTTTCAAGCTGATCGACACGCCTCCCGAGCAGACGTCGGTGATCTTGGATCCTCCCAGAAAGGGCTGTGACGACGTTTTCTTGAACCAGTTGAGTGACTACAACCCTGCCAAGATTGTGTATATCAGTTGTAATGTGCATTCGCAGGCGAGAGATGTGGAGTGGTTTATCAAGAATACAGAGAAGGGACGGGAGTATGTTGTTGAGTCTATCAAGGGGTTTGATTTTTTTCCCCAGACCCATCATGTTGAGAGTGTTGCTGTTTTGAGTAGGATAAGGAAGTAAGTTGGAGAAGAATTAATACAAAGACAGTATTACTGATAGTATCAATACAAATAACAGTATCATTTTGATAGAATCATTATAATAGTATCATTATATTAGTATCAATAAAGACAACAGCATCAATATGATGTTATCATTATGATAGTATATCAACTCAATTTACAATATCTTTGTGATAGTTCAATACTACAGTACAAATGACACTATCCATACAAATGACAGTAACGATATTATAGTATCAATACGACAGAATTGATACAAATCACAGTATCAATATGCTAGTATCAATATGCTAGTATCAATACAATAGTATCAATACAATAGTATCAATATGACAGTATCAATATAAATAACAGCATCAAAACGTAACCATCAGTTGATATTAACCATACAAAAAACAGTTTCAATACAAATGACAATATCAATATGACACTATCAATAGTAATTTACTGTTAGATGTGTAGAATATTACAGACTCCCTGCAAATTCACTAGAATATGCCAATTTAATCATTTTCATCTCTTCATGCTCCTCAAGTGGAGAGGAACCTCTTTTTTGCACCCAATCACGTGCTCCCATATTGAATAATCACCTGATGAGGTCTCATGCCCTAACCCGATTCGTCTCTATAAAAACCCGCACCGCAGTACTTACACCTTTCCTCCACCAAGCTGGGTTAGAAAAGTAAAATTTTTCAAAAGAAGTCACTTCATCAATCATAAACATCAGCCAAAATGGAAAACGATAAAGGTCAATTAGTATGTAATAGTCGAGGAGGCTGTTAGGAGTGGATGAGAATATCAACGAGGAGAGTGTTGATAGGAATCTGCTCATGTGATGTTGACGTTATTTGAGGATCGATGGAATATGAAGAAGAGGCACTTGAGTATTTGAAGACTAGAAATTTAGATTTGACTATTGAGTGACAGTTTGTTGAGATGTGCAAGATGAGCTTCAACAGATCTTGTGTTTCTTTTATGTCCAAATGTCAAATGTCAACGATGTTGTTAATCCTAAACAACATCCACATATCCATATGATACAACTCGAGTATCTACAAGATCAAACTCGAACAGTACCTATTCATACAACTCGAGCAGCATCTATAAGATATCATACCATCAGTATCCACACGAAACCCAACTTCACCCATTCCAAAACAGCCATCATAAATAATCAAATACTAACAAACAGGTTGAATTGTACGTCCCAAGAAAGTGCTCCGCCACTAACAGAATCATCAAGGCCAAGGACCACGCTTCTGTCCAGATCAACATTGCCAACATCGACGAAGAAGGCAGAGCTGTCTCTGGTTCCAACACTACCTACGCTTTGTGCGGTTACGTCAGAGGTAGAGGTGAGGCTGACGACTCCTTGAACAGATTGGCTCAGCAGGATGGCTTGTTGAAGAACGTCTGGTCTTACTCCCGTTAAGTTGGTTTCCGGTAGGTTTCTAGTTTAATATATGTATAATTGAGATTCAAGTGACAAAGTGAGCTGTGCGAACTTTGTGAAGTAGGGTTGATTTGTAGTAGAGATTGGGGTTGAGAGTGACCTTTGATAAGAAGTGAGTGAAACTTGTGGTTGGGGTGAAGATTGTGCGTACAGTGATACTTTTGAGAGTAGGGAATGGAGTTGAGTACAGTCGAGGGTGATGTTTGAGAAAAGTGAATAGAGTGGAGAAAAAGTTGATTGGAAAGAAGAGTATTAGAATAGAGAGTGAAACTTATGAATAGAGTAGAGAGTGAACTGGTGAATAATGAAACTTGCGTTTAGACAAGAGAGTGAAGTTAGAGTAGAGTGAAACTAGATAAGAGAGTAAAGTTAGAGTAGAGTGAAACAAGAGATTAGAGTAGAGATAATGATTAGAATGGTGCCTAAATTTTGATTAGAATGGAGAGTGAAGTTGATTGGAAAAAAGAGTAAAGTATTAGAATAGAGAGTGAAATAGAGTGAACTTGTGAAAAATGAAAATTGTGATTAGAGTAGAGTGAAGATTGTGAAAAGAGTGATACTTGTGATAAGAGTAGAGAGTGAGGTTTGAGAACAGAGAAAATAGTGTCTAGAATAGAGACTAAGATTTGGGTAAAGTAACTTGTGATTAGACTAGAGAGTGAAACTTTTGATTTGAGTTGAGTGACTTGTGATTAGATTTGAGAGTGAAAGTTATATTATAGTAGAGAATGAACTTGTGATCAGACTAGTGGGAGACGATCGTGAAAAAAGCGAAACTCATGATAAGAGTAGATAGTACAGTTTGGAGTGAACTTTATGATAAGAGTAGAGAGTACAGTTTGGAGTGAAACTTGTCTTAGAGTAGAAAGGAACTTGTGAGAAGAGTAGTGAAACATGAAGAGAGATGTTCTTGAAAAGAGCATGAAACTTTTGAGAAGAGAAGTGAGTAAAACATGAAGAAATATTCCTGAAAAGAGCATGAAACTTTTGATAAGAGTAACCAGTAACTACCTTCATATTCCATAAGAAAACAAAATCTTTGAAGTTGAGGCATAGAGTAAGAATAAATAAAACCGATGCTCCGAGATCGCTGGTTCATCTCTTCCATAAAAGTTATGAGCAATGCCATTAACCAACCTCTTTGAGAATCTGTGAAACAACCTGTAACTGCAGGGAATATGCAGAAAGTTAACCACAATATACAGATTCACTGCCAGCACTCAGTCTCTTCCTTTCAAATACGACTGCAATTCGCCCATACAAGCGCACAATTGAAAGCCATACAATCCTCCACCAAATCCGCAAAATTGGCACTCCAGGCACCACCCAATCATGCACGCTTCTCTATTCCATTTTTAAACCACGGCTAATAACAATGAAACAATGGCACTAATTCAAATGTATCACATACTGAAAACAATACAAGCAGAATTCCCATTATACACTACATTTCCATACAAACACAATCCCATGTACATCCAACACAAACCGTCTGCCACAATCATCCCATTTTCATTCAATAAGCCTAGATATGAGTGAGCCAGTTCTCCGTTGTGGAAGAAGGACCTCTCGGAGACAGTGGAAATTGAGGCTCGTGCGAGTGGGGCAGGTCACAATCGCAACAAACCTTGTCCCTGAAGCAAACACCGATGAATGAACCGATGCCACTAATGAAACCGAAGAAACCGGTGCCACCAATACCACCAATCTCCAACACCAATTCCAAAATATACTCCCTCCTCAGTATCTTCTCTCGTATCTCGTATTATCTCGGACTCTCCCCGGTGAAACCCAAGAAAAGAACAAAAAACCTTAATTGGTAACTCAATAAATAACATTACCAACAAAATTTAGTATAAATAACCCCCCTTCTCCTCCGAACGCCAGAGAAAAGCAGGAGCCTGTAATGTCTGCGATTTTCACTCTCTTGTACGACCCGAGCTACTTGGCCGGGGCACTCGCATTAGGCGCGCAGTTGCGCCAGCTCGGCCCTGGCCCCAACATCGACATCGGCGTGGTCTTGGCCAACGTGCACTTGTTCACGCCACACCACTTGCACTTGCTCAGAAAGTACTACTCCGTGGTGTCCTACGCAGAAACCCTAGTTTCCTCGGCGCACTCCAAGTTGCACCACTCTCTCAAGCGGCCCGAGTTGGCCCAGACCTTCAACAAGGTCCACTTGTGGGCGTTGCCCTACCACACGGTGTTGTACTTGGACTGCGATACGCTTCCCGTGTTGCACGAGCAGCTGATTCTCGCACTTTTGGACTTGGACTTTGGGGTGGGCTCGATAGCAGCAGCACCAGACTCCGGCTTCCCGGACATTTTCAACTCTGGCGTTCTTCTTTTGCACCCGAACCCGCGCGACTTGCAACTGTTGCGCGGATTGGCTGAAGCTGGCGAGTCGGCCACCTTTGACGGTGCTGACCAGGGCCTCTTGAACCAGTACTTCAACCCAAACCCAAACTGGGTGCAAAACAAATCAGACTCAAAATGGGTCAGGTTGCCGTTTTTGTACAATGTGACCCCACTGTTGCAGTACGAGTACTTGCCTGCTTACGATCATTTTAGGGATGAGGTTAAGTTGGTTCATTTCATAGGGGCGCAGAAGCCGTGGAAACTGCCTGTGAATGAGTATTCGACGGAATCGCATAAGGACTGGTGGGGGGTGTGGACCCGGGAGTTTGGGTTTTCGATTGAGGGTGTTTTGTATCCTAGAGAACGGAGTGAGTGGCATGAGGGTGAGAAGAGAGAGAATAAAGAGGAGAGTGAGCATAATGAGAGTGAGCATAATGAGTATGAGCATGAGTATGAGCATGAGTATGAGCATGAGTATGAGCATCAGCATGAGCATCAGCATGAAAGTCATCAAGGAAGTCATGAAAGTCATCAACATGAAAATTATCAAAACCAAGAAAATCATCATGAAAATTATCAAAATCATGAAAATCATCATCAGGAAAATCATCATGAAAATCGAACAGAAATTCAATACCTTCTTGATCCTCACAATTACAATTCAATTCCAGATAATGTTGTACATTCGCAAGATTCTCAGTGGGACGCTACCAAAGAACCCCCTCCGAGCAGTGAGGGCGAAAGTGCCAGGAGCATTAACGATAGCAGTGCCCTAGACTTGGGAATGAAGTCGTTTGTCAACCAGTGGGAGATTGAAAGTGTTGAAGATTACCGGGAAAATGAGAAGCAGGAGGAAGAGCATGTGGAGGCTCAATATGAGAGTCAAAATAATGAAACTTCATGGACTGAGAAAGAAGTAGAATCTCATGAGAATGAACCTAAAGAGGAGGAATCTCACGACAATGAGCAATCTCAGAATGAACAACCTCATGAGAATGAGCAACCTCAAGTGGAGAAACCCGATGAGGAAAGCGCACCCGCACCAAACCAGTTGCCCTTGCACCGGTATGTTCCTGCCGAGCGTGTATTTGATACCAGATTTGACTACGTCCCACAGCACAGGTTGCTGCAGCACTTCAGGGACGCAGAAACAAAAGAAGTCGAGGAGGAGGCCGAGGAGGATGAACGAGAAGAGGAGGTGGTTGAAGTTCTCGAGGCTGAGGAACCTCAAGAAGAAGAACCAGAGGAGGAGGAACCAGAAGAGGACTTCTCGGACGTTCCCAAGTTGTTCCCTTGGGAGTTCAGGCCTCGGAGTGCTCCGGAGAGAATTTTTTAATTATATATGCTTGTTTTGTTTAAGATTGTTGTTATGGATATAGTAGTGATAATTTGAATGATTCAAAACCCAATGTTTCAATTGTGTATTATTGTACACCCCAACATTCCGCGTGCACCGTCAACCATGGTTCTGGTTGTGCTCACAATTTCCTGTTAGTATGCCAACCTAATAGAGGAGCTGTGATTATGAATTGTTGATTAAATTGAATTTTTGTTTCCAACAAAACTGTTTTGGCTGCAAAAAGATTTCCATTTTGGAAATAATTGGTAGTTGGATTGAAACTTACAATCTTAGTCGTCACTTACGGTTGTCAATGCTTGATCGAATATTTTATGTTTTCCATTCTCTATTCTACATTTGAGCTAAAATGCTAACATCTGAATATATATCACCCTCCTAATCGCTCTTAATTTACATATATCACTATTCTGAATCTCTCATCTCCGCTTGCTCTCCGAATTCTGTCACAAAATCTAATCGTCTGACTTTGCTGTTCTCGAACGAGAAGTCCCTTCACTCCGGTAAGGCACAAAATAGTTAAAAGATCAAATGATTTTCAATGAAAATGAACAGTTTATTCTGAATTAGTTTCATTTTCTGTTGATCTTTCCACTGCAAACGTCCTTTTAATTTCCATAAATTACCACTCTTGATATTATTCTGCAAAGATGATCTTCAAAGCGTGCACTCTAGATGTTCACCGTTAGTGAGAGGACTGCACTCGAAATCATTACCTTTTAACAATATGGACACCCCCCACCATTCTAGTAGGATTTGCAGCCGCACCACTTCAAACAAAACAGCCCAAATTGGAACGGAAGTGCTGAGATCCCAAGCGAACACACAATTTCCCACCACAAGAATCCACCACATGGCCCCCACAGTGCACCCACACCCACCACTCTCCCTACTCTTCACTCCCCAACCCACAACAGTCCCGCCACTATCCTCCGTATGCACACGTGCCTCCACACGTGCGTATTTTTACCCGGACTTCACCCTTCCATCACGATGAAAGAAAATTTTTCTAAGCAAATAAAAATTGAATCCACTTCTTCTTTACCACATAGAATTAACATGTCCGACGGTATTACTGAGATCGAGAATGGTTTGATTGAAACCAACTACGACAACATTGTCTACAAGTTCGACGACTTGAACTTGAAGCCGGAGATTGTCAGAGGTATCTTTGGTTACGGTTACGAAGCTCCATCTGCTATCCAGCAGAGAGCCATTTTGCCAATCACCGAAGGCCGTGATGTCTTGGCCCAGGCCCAGTCCGGTACCGGTAAGACTGCCACCTTTACCATTTCCGCCTTGCAGAGAATTGACGAGAAGGAAAAGTTCACCCAGGCCTTGATCTTGGCCCCAACCAGAGAATTGGCCTTGCAAATTAAGGGCGTTATCACTGCCATTGGTTTGTACTTGAACGTGAGCGTGCACGCCTCCATCGGTGGTACCTCTGTCCAGGACGACATTGAGGCCTTCAAGGCCGGTGCCCAGGTTGTCGTTGGTACTCCAGGTAGAGTCTACGACATGATTGAGAGAAGATTCTTCAAGACCGACAAGGTCAAGATGTTCATTATGGACGAGGCCGATGAGATGTTGTCGTCGGGCTTCAAGGAGCAAATTTACAACATTTTCAGATTGTTGCCAGAAACCACCCAGGTTGTCTTGCTTTCTGCCACCATGCCACAAGACGTCTTGGAAGTCACCACCAAGTTCATGAACAACCCAGTCAGAATCTTGGTCAAGAAGGACGAGTTGACCTTGGAAGGTATCAAGCAGTTTTACATTAACGTTGAAGAGGAAGCATACAAGTTGGAATGTTTGATTGACTTGTACGACTCCATCTCCGTTACCCAAGCTGTCATTTTCTGTAACACTAGAGCCAAGGTCGAGTACTTGACCAACGGTTTGAAGGCACAAAAGTTCACTGTTTCTGCTATCCACGCCGACTTGCCACAGGCCGAGAGAGACACCATCATGAAGGAGTTCAGATCCGGCTCCTCAAGAATCTTGATTGCCACCGACTTGTTGGCCAGAGGTATCGATGTCCAACAGGTTTCCCTTGTCATTAACTACGACTTGCCAGCCAACAAGGAAAACTACATCCACAGAATCGGTAGAGGTGGTAGATTTGGTAGAAAGGGTGTTGCCATCAACTTTGTCACTGACAAGGATGTTGGTATGATGAGAGAAATTGAAAAGTTCTACTCTACCCAGATTGAGGAGTTGCCAAGTGAGTTTGAGTCGATCTTCAACTAGGTGGTTAGTGTATTGTAATAAAAGTGATTAAGAACAGAGAGATGTAGAGGTGGAAGTGTATATGGTCGAAGCAAATAACATTTGAATTGGAAACAATAAAACCTGAAGACGTTTCAATGGTCCTTCCACGAAGTACGCATCATTACTTTAAAAATTGCATGATGTAAACTCTAACTGATTTTTTGGTCTGTTATTTTATGCAATTTTATTCTGCTATTGATTTTCAATTTGATAGCAACCAAACAGATTTTTTAATTCTTAAGGTGAAAATTGAGACTACAGAGTCGTGGTCGTCTTGATCTTGGGATTTTGAAGTCGCATCCATAATCAGGTTCAACCATTTTAAACTTCCACCCTCACTGCTAGAACTCGTTGAAATGAAATACACTCTTCAACTCCAATTGTTTTTCTTCGCTGCTTCTATTCCTCTGAAATCTTTCAATTCTTCAATTAATCTAAAATTTTTATTAAATTTATAAAAAAATCCAAACCAAAACATGACAACTTATTAAAAAATTGATCATCTTCCCACCAATACCCATGCGAATAACAATATCCACCAAATGGCTCAAACAACCATTTGATTTAGGAAAACCAGATCCATCTTTAACCTCAAAAATCCTCAAAATAATACACTCAGATGATTACTCCTACTCGCTGCCTCCCCCAGAAAACGCCCGAGGATTCGATCTTTACAAGCAGTATTTTGGATTCTCTCGGAAAGACTACACACGCATCAAGTACACTGCACTATCGACAGACCAAAAGAGAGGACTAGAGAGCTCCCCCAATTTGAACAGAATTTACGACGAAACATTTAGAGTTTGGCAAGGCTACGAGATTGTAGAATATATAAAAGCAAACATGCCAGAACATGCCTGGAATCCGTTCCCATTTCTGGGACTTTTCCCTGAAGAAATTATCAAAGATAAGCTCTGGACAAACCGAAATACTCTACATAGAGACGTATTCACAACGGACTTGTACGACAAGTTGATTGCTGAGAGTGCTCACAGGCAGGTGGTACGACTGCCGCAGCAAATATTTGCGACTGATTTGTTGGCAGCAGGAAACCTGTACAATGGCAAACAGGCTTTGGAGGCCTATCTGAACTTACCCAAGAGTAAAAGGAAGTATTACGAAAGGAAAGTAGAGGCGAGGAAGCAGCATTTGGAGATAAGAAAGATTGTAATGGCAAATTCCAAGTTTTTGGGGTATTATATCGAGCAGCCAGGCGAACTTCACAGTCGTATAAAAGAGTTTAGTTCGCTAAACCAGAGTCAAAAGGACGAGTATACACTTCCACATATTGCCGTGAACAACATACCAGCCAAGATATCGCGATTGAACTTGAGAACTGAATTAGTATTGAATTACCTTGCAGCGGGAGATGTAGAGGTTACAAGGATACCCCATGATTTTGTTTTTTTGAATAGAGTTTATTTTGAGAAGAGAATATTGAAGGACTGGGAGTCCAAGAAAAGAGACTGTTGAGTTTAGGTAAAAGTTCCTGGTAATTTGGGTCCTTCAATAAAGTTTAGAGAATTCGCCTGAAATATAGAAAAGAGTGGAAGAGAAATGTGGAGACTACAAACAATATCCTTCTACAACCCACCATTTAAAGTCATAGAAATTCCAAATCCACACAAAAGTCCAATCCATATAAAACCCATCTTATAACCCACCTAATCAACCCAACCATTTTCACCTCGCAAACTCCACCATACTTCAAATCCACTACCTCTTCTCGATCCTGCACACACACAACCTTGACATTTTTCAATACGCGTAACTTTTTTCAACGCGTGTACAACACTCTTTACCATGACTACCTCCCAACAACAAGACATTCCTAGCGACGGCACCTTAAGAGTCTTCCTCCGCTCCGAGAAGGCCACCTTGCCAGTGAAAGGCTCACAATGGGCTGCTGGCTACGACATTTTCTCGTCGCAGGCTGCCGTTATCCCAGCCAACGGCCAGGGTTTGGTCGACACCGACTTGACTCTCTGTGTTCCACACGGCACATACGGAAGAATTGCGCCCAGATCGGGACTTGCAGTCAAGCACGGGATCCTGACGGGTGCTGGTGTTGTTGATGCGGACTACAGAGGCGAGATCAAGGTTTTGTTGTTCAACCACTCTGACCGCGACTTCAAGATCGAGGCTGGGGACAGAATCGCGCAGTTGGTTTTGGAGAGAATTGTGAATGCTGAGATTGTTTCGATTACTGCTGAGGAGGTTGATGTTACTGAGAGGGGTGAGGGACGTTTTGGATCGACTGGTATGAAGACTCTTTAGAATAATAATTTAAGTTATGTGATTTAGACTGTAGGAGAAATAATTAAAGTGGAGTGTGATATAAGTGAGTGGAAGTATGAGAATAGTAATGGAAAAATGAAAATGTATAAATGGAGTGCAGATATGAGAATGGAAACATGAAAAAGTATAAATGGAGTGCAAATATGAGAATGGATAAATATAGTGGAAGTATCACAGTGAAGGAAAACGGTAGAGAGAGTTACTGAATGAATTTTGACGAAAGTGAAAATACATGTTCAGCTTAAGGATTTTTCGATCAACCAAAATTCGCAAAACGATATAACAGCCAAGTATCTTTACTCTCAAGTGGCTAACTAAGTATAAGAAGAGTAGGAAGTCTTTCATATAATATATTTTGAGCTCTCCAGTGATTTGGGATACATCAAGCCACAGGAATGGGAAAAATTACTTTCCAATAATGGGATGATGAAAAGGGTATAAAAAGGTCAATTCTTCGCAAGGCGATGAAACAAACAAAGTTCTCTTGTACGGAAGACTCCATGAAAGAGGCTAACATTTCCTTGACGAAGTATAGATTTTAATATCATAGAAGTTCAGTTTTTAAAAGAATGTCTGTGGGGAACAGTGGTAAACAACTTTACTATCTTCCATAGAACTAAGGAGCTAACTAACCAAAGAACATAAGGCCCTTTATATAGACATACCTTATTAGTAAGCGACTAGACCTCAACCTTTTACTCATCAAGGTGTGCGTAGCTTGGTAGTACCACTGTGTTAGTCGTCACGTAGTCCTGTAGCATAACTATGGTTGTCTCTTAGGACCACTACTGGCCCTGAGCCTAACAATGTCAGAAATTTAAAATGTTTGATGACTTCATTTCAAAAAAATCATATACTTTTGGAAATAAAATCAATGGCTGCAAATTTCGCAGCCATTAATTTTTGGCTTCGAAACAAAAACTCTTTATACCTTAACATTCACAACTAACAAAACCAGAATTCACAGATTCATATTACTCTAAACCATTTAAACAACCTGTTATCAACTCTTCACACAAAGTATTATACTTTATTATAAATAATTTCCACTGCTATAAATATACTTCTATATCGTAACTCATTCAAACCTTCACCTCCTTGCCTTTTTCAGTCTTTTCCTCCTTCTTCGCTTCCACCTCAATCTTCATTCCCTCATTTGCAGTCTCCTCATACTCATCCAACTTAATATCATCATTCACCTTGTTAACAGTATCCTTCTCCCTCAAATTCTCCTCGTTGATCAACTCCTCCTGCTCCTTCAAAATGTTCAACTTCAACTTGGAGTCGTCCGACAACTCCAACTTGGCCACGTTGTACACCTCGTCCGGAATCGACGACAAGACAGCCAACAAGGCGTCGTAGTACAGCTCGATACTGTTCTCTCCGTAGGTGTACGTCAGCGACAAGATCAACAAGGAGGAGGGGATCTTCTGCCTCAAGCGCAAGTCCAACCAGGTGGTCAAGTCCTCACGCAAGCGGCGCGGCGACACGTCCGTGGTCTTGATGCCCCTCTGCGAGCACGCCATCTGCAACTCCTGCACCGTCAAGTTGTCCACGCCCTCGTAGTCGATCGCCTTGTCGTCCTTGATGATGTTCAACAAACGGTGTCTAATTTGGTAGCGCAAAATCGAGTCGGTGCCGAACGGCCGCAAGGACATGTACTTGGCCATGGCCACCAACTGCGTCTTCAGCAAGTTGTCCAACACCTGGTCGTTCTTGAACATGCGCGCCACCTTGATCAAGTGCTCTCTCTCGGGCGTCTTTCCGATGGAGATGATGTCGAAGAAGGAGACAAACGCTTCTTTTTCGGCCTCGGTGATTTTCTTGGACAACTTGAGCCCGCCAGACTCCTCCAACGTCTTTTTGATGTACTCGGACGCACTGACCCTCGTTTTCGAGAGCTTGGCCCTCTTCTTTACACGGTCCTGCTTCAGTTCGTACGTTGATGGCAACAAGTTTGGGAACAATTTGAGTGCCACCGGCAACAACAACTCGGCAAACGGAATGAGAACAAACATCAGGAACGGAACCAAACGCGCAACATCTACAAGCGTTCTCTGCAATTGGTTCAGCTCTCTGCGCGACAATCCGTACCCAGACGCCAACTTGAAGATCAACTTGGTGGAAACCTTGATTTCGTAGCCTAATAATTTGGTGCCATCCCAGTAGTGGTTGGCCTCGTGTTTGACTTTCTCCCAGAGGGTTAGCTTTTTGACTTCTTTGCTTACTTCTTTGGGTTCTTTGGCTTCCTTGGTGTCTTCTGACTTGCCACTGCTCTGGAACCGCTGTATCACCACTCTGCAAGGGGCCACTCCAGGGCCTATGGGGAACAGCGGCCGTATTTTGTGAGAGAGATTGCGCGAGCACTTCAACACCACCGTGTGTGCGTAGTGGCGCGGCGAGATTCGGGCCACACGCACCGCATGGTGGACTCCTTGCATGCTTGATTTCCTCAACATCGGACGAATACTGGGGATTTGGTGTGAAGGATGGCAAAAAAAACTGAAAATTTCGCTGGTTAAATATGGTTATGTGCAGGTGGGGCCTACCGAGGATTTGGAGGTCAGGGAGTGGGAGTGGGAGGGACTGTGAGGGAAGGTGATTTCAGGGTGGGCTGGAATGGAAGAGTTGGGCGGTGAGTGTTTGGGAGGTTAATTTGGTTGGAGAGGCAGGTTTGGGAGGTTATTTTGGTTGGAGAGGCAGGTTTGGGGATTTGGGTAGTGGTGGAGGGTGGCCGAAAACGTGGAAGGTTCGGGATCGGTGAAAATGGATTTGGGTGGTGCATTACCTGTATGTTAAATTCATGAAATCGTTCATTCGTGGCATACTCTTTGCATACTATTCCCACTGCACAGGTCCGGGGATGTGGCCAGTGAGAAGTTGACTCTTAATCTGCGCCGGGGATTGGTGACAACGTTGGTGGAGGCCATGAAATTAGCTTAATTGGCTAGGATTAGCCAAATAATGGAAAAATTGTAGGCCATGAGTTGGAATTGACAAAATTAAGGAAGTTACTATATGATTGACAAATGCTTTTTAGACTATTAGATTACATTCTCCTGGTAAAATAAACTGTAAAGTTACGTTGATAATGATTTTTAAGTCATGAAATTAGCTTTCGACTGACTAAACGATTTTGTACAATAAAGGATAAATGTGAGTTATTGAAATCTGTAGTAAATTATCTCAGGAGCACCACTCAAACGTCATTTGAACACCATTTTAATCGCTCATTTTGGTTCAGTAAAAGATGAATAAATACCCAGGATTGGACTACCTCTTCACAGTTCTGACTGTTCTCATCCATTCATACAATATTCCCTCTCACGTTGAATCATGGTGGTAACCATGTTGAAGAATTAAGGTGAATCTTGAAAATCAAACTAATATACTACATGTACCACCACCTCCTTCCCAACTATCAACCTCCCCATAGTCTCTCCATACCATATCCCCATACTCCACAACCACCCCCATTCCTCCAACCTTTCCATTCCCATTGTCCTTCTCAACAATACCCAACTCCAATTTGCAACCATAAACCGTATAATTTTCACGTGACAAAGGATCAACCTCGAATCAAAAGATTTAATTATACATATGACTAGTTGATCCGCACCACAACCGAGACAAAAATAGTGTTCAGCATGAAGAAGTCTCCGCTCAGCCAGCTCAAGTTGTCGAACCCCATGTTCGAGAAAAAGAAGGAGCATCCACACCGAAGCAACAGCGAGAGGCGACATGGCCACGCTAAGAAAGACGGGTTTGAGTTTGAGTTTGACCAGAAAAAGAGACGACCCAAGAGCCAGACGCCTAGAAGTGTGTCTCAGGGCACCCACGAGGCGCTATTTTCAGGATTTGGGGTAGGAGAGGGCGATTTGCACGAAAACGAAACCACGAAGAACCACCCAGCGCACGATTTGAGCGACTCCAACGACGAACCCTCGGAAAACTCGATCGGGAACTTGTCGAATGAGACACCGTCTTCTGCATCGGGCACCCCTACCAAACCTTCGCCGGAATCAGTCGCGAAAACGGGGCCCTCGGTCCTCGTTCTGAGCGCACAGGCCTCCACGACCTCAGGGTCCTCAAACACCAAACCTGAGCACGAAGTCAAGAGGAACTCCAGGGTGTCTCTGCGAAAGTCGGGCTTGACAGAAGAAGAGCTCAAAAAGGTGCGTGAGTTGACGAATCTTTTGTTGGACTCGCGCAAGACACTCCAGGCGGACTCCAACTTTGTAGACCCCACCCTTGGGGAAATCCACCACTTTGACCACCACCCCACTCTGACGGGAGACGTCAAAATCTCGCGCCAGACGTATACCAAGGCTGAGAGGGTCAAGTTGATGTTCAGTGTCAAGTATTTGTTCATCCAGAGACTTTATGAGGCGAGCCAACAAGACGTGAATCACCTGCAAATCCAGGGTGTTTACAACCCAATCCAGATCTTGAGAAATAGGGCTGTGAGAGAGAGTGCCAGGGAGCCTGAACTTCCTAGGTTGCTCTCTTTCAAGCTACTTCCTTTGGCATGCAATGTTTTCAGCAGGCACAACAACTTCACTTCCAACTGGAAAATGCTCTGGGCGATAGATTTGAACGAGTGTTTTGGAGATATGGGTTGGAGGAGACAGAACTGGCACAGGTTGAAGAGACCCAACGGGAAGTTGTGGTTTCCTCGCGAACAGGAGTCGTCTGAGTCGGACGAGGACTCCAACAGAATGCACGACAAGTTGTTCGAGGAGGAAAAAGAGGAGGAAAAACACTTTTTCAGGAGAACAAGGGGAGGCAGCAAGAGGATCAAGGAGAGTGTCAAGAAGCACACCAAGAAGTTCTATGCGCACTCGCAATCGTCGCTGTTTGTGCTGAGTGCTGGCATTGGATTGAATCCAAACGATTCTGCGCTCAGCCAGACGAACTTCCCGATTATGTCTGCGCACTCCCAAAACTCTGCCAACTCTGGCAGTGGAAGTCACTCGCGAAGCCATTCGAGGAGCGACTCTCGAAACCATTCACCTACGCGCCTCACCGAGTTGGAAGTGGACGAAAAAGACCCTCTTAAGGACCAACTTTTCAAGAGATTGAACCAGGTGGAAAAACCCGACGACCCAGAATACAGCCAGGGAACGTACTCCAAGACCGATCTGTTGCCCAACCAAGAGGAAATCTCCGACCAGCTAAACCAGTTGTTGGAGTCGCCTCCACAGTTCAAAATCAATGAATTGGATATCAACGATGTGCTCTTCAACGCGGTGGAGCGCAGAGCCGTGTCTGATTCTTCCAAATTAGGTAGTGCGTTGGACGAGTTCGACAAAACAGCCGACCTGGGCGAGGTTTGCATCGTAACAGACGCTCCGGATGAGCTTCTTTCGCCGCAGAATGCTTTGGTATCTCGAAACTACGACTGCGCTGACGTGTACAGTGAGTTGTTCAACCACTACAGGTACTTTGACGGATTGATCCGTATGAGAATGCATTACATTACCCTGGTGTACCCACACCTCACCAAGACCTTGGAGTCAAAGTTGGACTACATCATCCAAAAGCAGATCCTGGAGTTGTGCCAAATGATTTTCGGAATCATCGACTACAACATCCCCGAATACCAGCAATTATACGAAACGTTCCTGAACGAAATCAAGTCTGTTATTCACACTAGTAATGATACTTACTCTGTGAAGATCGACAATTTATTGAGCAACAGTGATCGTTCAATTGGTGAAATCAACACTTCGCTTTCTCTTGAGTTGCGCAAAATTAATGAGAAGCTTGACAAGTTGAACTCTTCTTTGTTTGCTAGCAATTACTCGTTTGCCAGTGCAGACGAGGACAAGGACATTACTTTGAAAATTAAAGAAGGCAACACAAATAAGATATTATACATCTGCTTGGAGAACATAATTGTCATCATGTTGCGTTCCATATGGGTGATTGTGAATATCTACAAGATATTTGCTGGAATTCTCAAGTTTTTGTGGAGAGTAATTCGTTTTATTTTATTTTAGGTTGTTGTATAGTACATTCAGTTTCTGGTCAATTTCAAACCATTGTGGATTTTGCAAGCAATCCATTTTCGTTTCCGTTAGTGAGCTTTCAGCACAGTGATCAATTTTCATTACCATTAATGGTTTTTTGCACCCACGATCAATTTTCATTACCATTAATCTTTTTGCATCCACGATCTAATTTCATTGCCACTTATGAATTTTTGCAACCATGATCAAATTTTATTGCACCACTGATACACCAATTCCTCGTCTCTTTTTATTTATTATTAATCTCTCATACCACCCAAATGATTAATAAACTTATCTGCATTTATGAAATACTCGTAGTCTGCTTGGTTCAATGATGGCAAGGATACCACCGACGATGCCAACAGTGATGTCACCAGTGACGCCATCAGAGTCAGCGCAGAACTCTTGTAATGCTTCATTCGTCTTTGAACAAAGTACTTGTTCAAGTCCATCATATGTTGACTGTGGAGCGAATCGTAGACTATATCATCATCATATTCCACTTCTGTTTCATACTCGGACAAATCAACAGGTAATCCCTGCGGAACATAATTATCTCCACTATCAACCATCATACCAATAATCTTGTCTTTTGTAGCTGGCAGTGACAACAACTCCTCAACCATCTTCACCTTCTCATTATAATTATTGTTGGATAACCTGCCAACATCAAGCATCACCTTCGGCACCGTAAACTTTGCACTTGGGTACAGGTACACTTTTTCGATTATGGCTTGCAAGTCGCTCACCAGCAACTCCAGATTCACAGACAACACGATAAATGTCTCAGAGTTGCCAACGGTGCCCACCACGGCCACCGTTCCCACCTTGTTGATGGACAAAAACTGGTGAGGCTGCAGCGATGCGAACATCGCATCCAAAGCACTGTTCACTTTGTGCAAATACATATCCTTTCTAAAGTCCAAACCTGAGTCCAGCGCAGTGAACCCCACCGAATAGGACACGCCTGAAACCAACTCTCTGTGCAATTGCGACTCGATCAAGGTGGAACTGACCAAACCTAGACTGAACAAGTCCGACAAGTATTGTGGGGTTATAGTGTCAGAAGTTTCGCCAACTATAGAAACCACCTCTGCCAACTCACAGAGCAAGGCTCTACACACAGGTATGCCGTTTGCGATTTCAAAAGACATGGCCGAGTCGCCAGTCTGCTCTGCTGTGTCGTAGTTGTACTTTGTGAGATTCGTTCTCACAGAAAGAAGCAAATCGGAGGGATTCTTGGCTTCGTACATGCGTTTCACGGGCAGCGGCAACATAGTTGGGGTGTGGTTGAACTTCTTGCCTTTTTTCGTTCCTATCCACTGCGCACAGGCCCGGATTTGGTTCATGTCTTGCACATGTGTTGGTCCAGCAATCACCAACAACGGCTGCTTGGTGGGTTTTTCCAACGGTGAGGTCATCACCTTGTGTATAGCGTCTCTGTGCGACAATATCTTGTGTTTTAATTCGTCGGTAGCAGGAAAAAGGTGGTCTTGGACTAGTTCAGGCTGTGCGACAGAAACAGCACCGCTGCGTCCAAAAATCCCAGAATTGGGAATAGACTGGCCCGATGTTCCCATGTAGTGACTGGGAGTTTTGAAACCCAGCGGAGCAGGTGCTGCAGTACCGTAAACCCACTTCGGAGGGCCTTGTTGACGGGATGAAGTAACGTGCGTAGATTCTTCCACTGTTGTTTCTTGTACGGAGTTCATATCTTTCAAGTCGGAGTCTTCAAAGACCTTGGAGTATTCGTTTCTACCAATATCAACCATGCTTGTCATGATAAGTTGGTGGTTATGTTGAGAAGCAGTTATGTTGAGAAGAACAACAGGTTGAAATATTTAAATACTGCAAAAAAACCGTTACAGAAGATTTCGCGTAACATTAGAATTAGTCACCGTGTGAGTCACTTTGAGGTGAAGCTTAAAAGAGAGAGGAGTTGCAGCGGATTCAGCACAATAGGTAGAATGTGAAGGCTTTCAACTCGAGTGTGGAGTTGGAAGTGGAGTGTACTTGAGTGGAGTCCGTTTATCGAATGAGCAGTTCGGGTCTGCTTACAATTAGATCAGATTACAAATGCAATCATCTCGAATGGACGATGTGGCTTTAATGATCAAGAGGAGTGAAGAGAAGTAGTTGGTTGGACCAGCAGGTGTTTTCGAAAGACTTGAAGGTTTGCTCTTGTAACGAAATCTAGGTGATGAAGTGCATATATAGTCATTTATGATGAAGAATAGTTGTTTTGAATCCAAGATAAGGACCTTTTGGTTGAACCAGCATGAACTCCGAGTAACTTACCATCTTGAATTTTGCCATAAGACCCCACGGCCCACCAAACAGGCTTTCATCTGAGTACAAAATGAGATTTGAGCCAAAGTGTGCTACACCGGGTGATACGCCGTGATTACCCCAGATTTCAAGGAGGTAGGCGAGGACTCTAAGTGGATGATAGAAAAGAGAATTATATTGGGAGACTTGCGGGGTTTTTCAAAAACCAATAGTAGAGTTGAAGGAATTTGGATTTTTATGAAAGAGTTTGACTACACTCAATCAACTTTTTGTTCAGCTTTGTGTGAATAGAATGCCCTCATTCTACACACAGGATGAGCCACTCAGAAGTTATGTTGACTTAGAGTTCACTAGTAGAGCTTGCACCTGCTGAATTCCCATGAGATAAACATTCAAGATCTCGCTTGAACGCAACTTCAGAACTAGCCTAGTTGTTAACTGCAAAAGATCTCACCAATGAGATTCTTAGTTTTCTGATCTGAAATGTACAGTTCTGGCATCCTTCCTTGAGCCTCTAGAGCAGCCTACTTCGGTTGTTTTTGCACTTTGATTTTGTATGAAAAGCATAAAACTTTGGAGTCCGAAAACTTTGGGTGTGGAATCGAGGGAGCGTAAACTTAGAGTGTGAATTGTAATCCTGCTGAGTTTTGAGACTTGAAGTGAACACTATATTTCGAAAATATAAAGTATAAGTTTAAGCATATCAATTGGTTTGAAAATTGAACTGCATATAAATAACACTGCGCTACCAAAATCTAAAATTAGTTCTGAAAGATTTTTTACATCACTATTTTTGTGATAAAAATTTGGCTGCGAAATTTGACATGACATCAGTCAACGTTTTGTAACTTGAACTTTCAAATGCAGATTTTAGGAGGTAGTAGAGTAATCATTATAGTATAATGTGAACAACATTTATGAACCTAGGGTGTGCTGAGTTAGATTGGCCATAGTTTTCGTTTTTGATGAGCTCATCGACTAATGAAAGTGCCCGATGAACTCTCACATTTTAGTGTCCTTTGTTTCTGGAACACTGAAAAGGAGGCCTACTCATTGTTGACACCTGTTTTTGGGGATAAATCAAACTTTAATTAACTTTCTATCAACTTAGAAACTCGGACTTCAGCTCACATAGCCAAAATGAATGTTCATACTACACTTCAAGGCGTACTACCAGAACCAAAAGTCTTGTCTACTTAAAACACCGGGCTACTAATAAACTAACTTTCAGCTTCACAATAGTGTACAAGATTGTGTTTTTGTTCAGCCTTGAGTGAAGTCGGGCGGTTGGTTGTTATTAAGAGTGTAGGCTCTGCAGAGACTGTAGTAATTACCAAGGAATTTTATCCTTGTTCATCCTTGTTCTTCTTCCATCTCCCAGAGAGTGATTCAGCTAAATCACATTGTGAGGACCAAAAAGTCTAACTCAATTTGAAATACGACTCAAAGAAGATCACAAGGTTAGCAGAATGTCTTGGCCCGAGGTATTAGAAAGTAAACAATGTGTATGCTTTTTTTTTTTTTGCAGAAGAGTGCCACATACAGTAGCCTCTCAGCGATTCGTGGAAATCCAATACAGAGGTCCGATACCGCAAGCACTTCAAGCATTTCGAACTTAACTTGAAAAACTGAGGGATTTTGTCTGCTACTTGTCTTTAGAACGGCCAAAGTGAAGAGACTCTATTTTTGAATTCCTCGATAAAACACCGTCTGTGAACGTCTTATGAAGCTCTATACTTTGTAAAATATTATTTACGGCCCTATATTGAGTGGCAGTTCTTTACTTGAAAAAAGTGCGCTGGTCACTTCAAAAGTCACCTCAAAATGAGCGGATATGAAGTCTACGCATAACAACCTATAGATAGTACTTTTGTAACATTTCACGTCATTGGCAGGGGTGCTTTAAGAATGTAACAAAGGAGACGATAAAGAGACAATCAACACCCTCAATTTTACGATTGTAAAACCTCCGATTTTGTATCAGAATAACACGTAAAATCACAAAAATTGACGTGCACAAGCCGTCCGGTTATCACGCACTCGAAAACCTTCAACTTGGAAAGCCATTCTGTCAAAGAAATCCCCAACAGTCTTCCCCCTACTATTTACAACTTCAGATATCTCAAGTCCTTGACTAGAGATATTTGACAACGAAAGGCCTATACCGAAATAGTATTTGACTTTTCGAAGTATACATCAGTGACAGGGACTGCTGCCTCTAGCAAATCATAAGGCTGTAATCTTTATCTTTGGGTTGAAAAAATATCACCACATCGCTCAAAACACACTGAGGTCTTTTGGCTTTTGCACTGTCAAAATCAATGTTGATATATTTTAATTTGAGTGAGCCGTTCCACTGTGCGTTACAACGAGCATTAAGTTTAACATGAAGACTTTTAAATTTGGAGATTCCAGAGAGAAGTAAGGCAAGAGGGTGGGTTTGCGTGGGTTTGCGCTTCCAAAAATCATACAAATTATTCCTTATTCTCGTTTTGACAGCTTTTGCTTTCGCCAACATGCAGAGAAATTTACAGTTCACCTACAAGGTCTTAAAACAACAAGTATTACGATGAAGGAGCCATCCTTACCTCGACGAAAAGCAACAAATAAACCACAAGGAACAGAAGGGCTCTGTAAACTTTATTCCTCTTTGCTCATGCCGTACGGCCAAAGATTCCCATTTGAGGATGTAGATTGTTATCCGTGGGGTGAGCTTGTAATTCCTCGGACGGTTTGTGTCTTCGTCTTTCTCGCATCTACCAGTTATAAATATAACTGAGCTCCTGCAACTTGTGTTGCTGTACCAAGCGGAAATGAACAGAGAAAGCACTGAAAAAGGTAAGCAGGTTTCTCCAACCAAGAGCGTTACCAGCTTCTTGGAAGAAGATAACCAAGTTATTGATCTTCAGGCAGTAAATTCCAACGCTTTAAGCATTGGTGATGTCGGTGTGACTTTAACTTCTACTCAAAAGCACTTAATTTTGTCGAGATTAAACTTCGATGGGTTGTTATCTTTGGAGAACTTGCCACCTAGTGCCTCATTCATGATTGAGAAGATTGAGGCTTTACCATTGACTGAGGCTCTAGAGGTTTTGAAGGATACGGTGGAGAGATTCGACTCTGATCCTAACCTTCCTCACCAAGACTTTGATTTGTTCGCAAGGTTAATCGAGGCGACTCCTTCCAATTTTGCAGCCAAAGGTACCGTGAAGGAGAAGTTGGAGAGCACCCTTCAGGACTCAAAACCTGACACCAAAGAGAATTTTAAGACTACAGCCAACTCTGTAGAGGAGAGCTCTGGCTCAGAGTTGGAATCTAACTCTAGCTCTTACTTGAAAATCACTGATTGGGATTTACAGGTCAGGTTGGAGGCAGCTTTGATAGCCTTTTGGTCGCCATATCCTGAGGTTAGATCCGTCTGTGAACCATTTGACGACCCAACTATTCCTTGTGAGACTTTCAGGGTCTATGTTCTAGGAGTAATTTGGGTTGCCATAGGTACGTTTGTCAATCAATTCTTTTCCGAAAGACGTCCCCCAATTCAGTTGAATCCTGCTGTTGTCCAAATTTTCCTTTACCCTTGTGGTGTGTTATTAGCCTTGATTTTGCCAAAATGGAAGTTCAACATCTGGAAGTTTTCGATTGACTTGAATCCAGGTCCCTGGACTCACAAAGAACAAATGCTTGCAACACTTTTCTATGCTGTCTCTGGTTCTACTTCGTATGTATCGTCCAATATCCACGTCCAGAAGTTAAAAATATACTACGACAATGATTGGGCTACTTTTGGGTACCAAGTGTTGCTTATCTTATCCACAAACTTTATGGGTTTTGGCTTTGCTGGAGTGTTGAGAAAGTTTGTTGTGTACCCTGTTGAAGCGATTTGGCCAACCATGTTGCCAACATTGGCTCTTAATAAAGCCTTGACTGCTCCTGAAAAGAAAGAAGTAATCAATGGATGGAAGATCTCAAGATACAACTTCTTCATCTTGACTTTCATTGGTTCGTTCTTGTACTTTTGGCTTCCAGACTACTTATTTGCAGCGTTGTCGACTTTCAACTGGATGACTTGGATTAAGCCTGATAACTTCGACTTGGCTTCTGTTACTGGTTCGATTTCTGGTGTTGGCATCAATCCTATCCCATCGTTCGACTGGAATGTTCTTAACTCCAACTTGGCATTGACAATTCCATTCTTTTCCCAAGTAAACCAATACATAGGAACTGTCATTGGTGCGTTTTGCGTTCTTGGGATTTACTACTCAAACTACTACTGGTCTGCTTATCTTCCCATCAACTCTCCCACGGTTTACACCAACACCGGAGATGTGTATTCAGTTACCGAAGTTGTCAACGCGCAAAGCTTGTTCGACAACGACAAGTACCAACAAATCGGGCCCCCATACTACACCGCAGGTAACTTAGTTTCATACGGTTCCTTCTTCGCTATTTACCCCTTCAGCATCATTTATGAAGTTTCCACTAACTACAAGAGCATGTGGTTTGCAACCAAATCTTTTGTTTCTACGCTCACAAACTGGAAGAAGTCAACATTGGAAGGCTACAACGACCCTCACTCCAGAATGATGAGCCGTTACCCTGAAGTGCCAGATTGGGTATTTATCGCTGTGTTGGTTATCTCCATTGTTCTTGCTATTATTTGTGCTGAGGTTTTTCCAACAAACACTCCAGTATGGAGTATCTTCTTTGCGGTTGGAATCAACTTTGTCTTTTTGATTCCGTTAACTTCAATTACAGCTAGAACTGGTTACTCTTTTGGTCTTAATGTTTTGGTTGAGTTGATTATCGGGTATGCCTTGCCAGGAAACCCATTGGCTTTGATTTTTATTAAAGCATTGGGGTACAACATTGACGGACAGGCCTCCAACTATATCCTGGATCAAAAGATGTCACACTATACTAAGGTCCCTCCTAGAGCTTTATTCCGTTGTCAAATGTTGTCCACCTTTTTGACTTCGTTTATTACCTTGGCAGTGGTGAATTTCCAAATCACTTCTATCAAGGATTACTGCATGCCTCACCAGAAGCAGAAGTTCAGTTGCCCAGGTGCAAACGTCTTTTACAGTTCGTCGGTGATTTGGGGTGTGATTGGCCCCAAGAAAGTGTTCGACCACCTTTACCCACTTTTGAGATGGTGCTTCTTAATTGGGTTTTTCGCAGCAATTATCTGTGCCTTGATAAAGTTCTATGCCCCAAAGAAATACACCAAAACCTTCCAGCCAACCTTGATCATCGGTGGACTCATTCCATACGGACAGTACAACTTGTCCTACTTCACTGGAGGACTTTACTTGTCTATCGCATTCATGTACTATTTGAAGAACAAGTACTCCGCTTGGTGGGAGAAGTACAATTATGTTTTGTCTGGTGCTTTGACTGCAGGTGTTGCTTTCAGTGCTATCATCATCTTCTTCGCAGTTCAGTATCATGAGAAAGATGTCAACTGGTGGGGCAACAATGTTCCATACTTAGGCTTGGATGGTGCTGGTATTAGCAGATTAAATGCAACTGAGTCAGCTCCAGATGGTTATTTTGGCCCAAGAATTGGCCACTTCCCATGAGTGCTAGTGTGCTAATTTTTAAAAATCACTTGCTCTTGGTTACCTCAGGCTATATTATGTTTATAGTAAAATTTGGATTCTATTTGACTCATTCATGAAGTTTTGTAAGGTTATTTTTCTTTAAGGGGTGGTTTCTAAGAAACTCAACTAGAGAGGGAAATGCCTTGTTTTAATAAAAAAACTAAGCTTATTTTGTTCAATTTAGGATTATTACTAATAATTCTCATCCTCAGCAACCATCCAAGGAACCCGAGCATACATTTGCAACGTACGGTGGTAAGGCAGTACGGCGATGTTGGTTAGTTCTCCAGAAACTTGACGCTGAACAAGTGCACCTCCGCCCTAAACTTTATTCAAGAACTGATAAGCTTTAAGACAAGGCCCATTCCGCAATAATTTCAATGTAGAGAACGGAATAAAAACCATTTGGATACCCTGGTAAACCCTGAGTTCCAAAAAGGGTATTAGTGTTTGAGTTTGATGGATACTTAGTAGAAGTACTTCTGGGTTCCGCCAGGTGACAACAATTAAATTTGCTCGCTTCAGTCAACTTTTCGAAGAATCGAATCAACATAGCAAGCAGTTAAGAAAGTTTAAGCAACAAATTACCATAATCTCATACAATGGCTTTAAAAGTGGTGGATTTTGCTACGGGAAATCCGCTTGTGAACACCTAGAGACCATCGAATTGTGCTTCTAGTGGAAAAAATTGGACCTGCGGGCCACTTGTTCAAAACATTCGAATATTACAACTCCTTTCACTTTAGAAGTATTAATTCTTTCAAAGAGTTATTTCAACAATCAAGCATTACTGTGAGAATGGTGAGAGGGCCAAGTTGGCGAACCCACACGACTGTTCTTGCCACCTTTGCTTTGTTTGTTTCAATGAGTACAACCATTGTTTGGTGTCAATAAAGGTATTTGAAAACAACACAATCGAGAGCTGTCTCTTGCAATGAGCACACTAGAAGCGAGGTTTTCTGCATTTTGAAGGTAGAGCAAAATCTACAAATGTCAAGGGCCCAATCTCTTTCGATTAGGGATTGACACTAACCAATTCACTTGAGATATATTTATAGGTGTTGCCTCTAAGTGATAAAAGAAGACAAGGGTGGAATAATGAAAATATCCAAGCAATCATCAATGAACTAAAGAAAATCCTTCACTTTGAAGCCACAAGCTATTTTTCGACCAATTCGGAAATTTGTTGCATTTTTGCAGCAAATAAAATTGCAGATCCTGACAACAAGAAACTGAAAATTACTCTAGCACCAAAGATTTCGGAGTGAATTGAGTGTCATTTAGTTTAATAGAGGTAGAGTTACCGCTATACAATCGATACTTTCGTTCTGAAATTAAAGTGAGTGAAGAGGAGCGGGATAAATTATTTAAAGGCGTTCAAAAAGCCTTACTGGTTTTCGTGCTTGAAGATTCATCTCCACTGGTAATGGTTTTGTGAAAAACCGTAAACAGAGAGTTGAATTCAAAAGGAAACAGTGATTTTTTCGAACGAACAATAAGATATGCTGAGCCTGGGGTCAATTTAGGTGTACAATCCTGCACCAGATTGCATCCTTTAGTCATGAATTGGGTCATGCCAATTCAGAAGAGTTTAACAACTTGAAGCAGTCTTCGCAGTATTCCACTAAACTTTCATACTTCATTTCATCTTAATAGTCGCGGCAAGATCGACGTTGGAAACCAAAAAGAACTTATTTGACGAAGCGGTTTCTTATCTAGGTACTAAAGAAAAATGAAGCTTTCTTATACAAAAGATAGAAATTCATGAGTTTCTGGACTCAGGAAGAAGAGAAACCTACCTACGAACAATATGACTTATAATTCACAATCTAGAAAACCAGATAAAAAACCAGATTTCTACTTACAATACAAAAGTCAAAAATAACGATAAATGTCTACCTACTTAATAAATTTTACAGTAGACTTCAAAAAGTTGCAGCAAGTGTCCAACCTGAATACTAAAACAGCATTTGAAAGCTTAATGTTCACACAATGAGAAAATACCTTCGTATTCTTCGACACCGTCTTCTAACAAAGAAACTCTTTCCTGCATCAATTTCTCACGTATAACGTTCGCTTCTTCCAAATCCTGAAGAGTTGCAAGCTTTTTGACTTGGTCTCTAAGCTCCTCATTAGTCAATACGTGTTTAATGATATCTCCCTCCCACCATTTCTTTTGTTGTGGGGGAACTACATCAGTCGAAGATACTTTATCGTTGTAAGGATCAACAACAAACAAACACAAGATCTTGCGGTGACCAGGTTTCGTTTTGTCTTCCAACTCAAAAGGATCGACATGGTGCTGAGGGAAATTGGGGAAAATAAGAACTCTATCTTCTTTCAGCTCAACAGAACCCAAATTCTTGCACAATGAGTCTTCATCCTTCAAACCAAAGAAATGCTCACAGTAATAGGAATCGTCTTGCTCATAGTTGGGCGACTCAAAAACTGTCCTAAAACTAATCTTCAGAGTTGTAATGTTGGAGACGTCATAGTAGTAAAGTATAGTTGCCACTATATCCTCATTTATGGTTCCCTCAACATGCCATGAGCCACCTTCGTACTTTGGGTTTTCGGGTGTCAATTCAATGTTGGCCAATTTTACAATTACTTTGAGGTGGTCAAAGTCAGACTTGAGATTGATAGGTTTGTCGTCTGGCGGTCCCAGAATGTACGTCGGAGGGTAGTCTCTCCTAAACTTCTTCCTCAAATCGAGAATAGACTCATCGTAACCATCCCCATCCCAGTCTTTCTCCTGCATCGTATCAGTTAGTTCTCTAACGGCCTCATCATAACCGTCCTTGTACGCATTAGTATGCTCACCAATTGGCACCCTAATATACTCACTCAGAGCATACCTCGACAAAACATAGTCCAAGTTCGGAACAGCGGAATCGAAAACATCTTCTATGGTCCTGTACAAACTCGAAAATCTGACTGGGTCGAGATTGTTTATGTACGACTTAAACCGGTACTTTTTGTCCTCATTCAATTTAAGCAAACTGGGTAACCACTGATAAGTTTCAGATATTCCAAAACTTTGAACATTCTTCTTGAAGACCAAATCTTTTTCAAACTTCACAATTTGAGGAGTCCCGTCCTTGAGCACCACTGTTTTTCCATATTGCAAAGGAAACAAAGAAGGGTGCACCAAATCAACAACAGTATTGTTTGACCCAGGGTGGTAATCCAAAACTTCAAAAGAGTTTTGCAACTCTACTGACTCCTTTTGCAATTTTTCTTTGAGTAACGCGTCTCTTTGATCTGCGTAGATAACCAGTTCATTGAACGCCACCTCCAGTCCTAACTTCCTCTCAACCTTCTCGTACCATTCCAATTCGCTGAAGACATATTCGAGGATCGCATCCGCGTTTTGAGTTTTGCCTTCAAGGTCCTCGCGTATCTCCTTCCGCCATTTGTCTGAGATTGTTTGGTCCTTGTACTTTTCGTGCCAGTTTGGCTTTGCTCGAATTGAATTGGAGATGCTAATCACAAGAACCTCGTCTTTACATTTGAAAGTGGGCCCAATCAGACTGTAAGCACACCAAAAGGGGTGTTTGAAGGGAGAAACTGACATTTTTGAGAAGAACTTATAACTGTTTTTCGTAAATTGTTAAAGGGTTCGCATCCTTGAAATTGTTCTTTCCGAATACTTACACAATGCTGGTACGCCTCTCCACCTTTAAACGATAAATTCTTGGTTTTCCAAAGGTGGATTGCTCTAATGGGTAATACTTTTGCTTTATTTCTTGAATTTCAGCTTCTATGTTGAAGGAAGGTTCTCCAATTCAACATTACTTCAAGAATCCAAGCTTATTTTGCCCTCCTCTCTTGCCTCAACACGCTCTTTGTACATTTTTGAAGCACTAGAAGAAATGCGGGGACTCGGGATTCCATCTCATAAGGAGAGACATCATACAGACTTTGAACCAGTTAATCCTTTTCGTAACTGCGCTGTGCTCTCAAAATCTATTCAAAAATAAAATCTTCTTAATTATTCACTTTTAACTTGAGATCTTCGCCAGATTACCTAAGCAACCCCATTCTCCAAACTAAAACACTTTTTTCAAATCTCAAATACTCAAACAAACATGCAACCCAAATCGATCGCACTACTCCGTACGTACACAGACCGTTTCCAACCAGTCAGCACTAACACCACTAGAGAAAATAGATGCGGATATTCTGCAGATACTACAAAAGTTCCAGGACATCTTTGAAGTGGTAATCAACACGGACAAGCCACGAGAAGTGCTAGCAGTCGAGTCTTTGACAATGGAGCTGGATGCCCTGGTGATAATACGGCTCTGCGAAGACTTGCTCAATATATCACGTTCACTTAAAGAATCATGGGTTTTGGGTACCTTAAAGGTGGATAATCCACTCAGCAAGCAGGCTGATGAAAAGCAGGCAGAGGAAGCAGCTGCAGTATTTGACCAGTTTAACAGGCTAACGGATGAAATTGCGCGTTTTGAGGCGCGGACAGTGGGTATATTATAATACAAATTATACAGGATCACAAATACTCGTGAAAGAATATAGGATATGCGGAATGACTACACCTTTCCAGAAATCTTGTGTTTGACATTTTGCTGCTCCTCAAACAAGTGAACAAACTGCTGCACTTTGCCAACTTTGATGAACTTGAACTTTTTGTCCTTGATGTATGTGGGAGCAGCAGACTGGTCAAACTGTAAGCGTAATTTCTCGGAATCATGGAGCAGCGAAGACCTTGAAAGTTCTGGATTTCGGGACGTGACGTGTTTGAGTTTGGGCAATGGTTCAGGATCTTTGCCCCAAAGGCTCTCGAAATATGATGTCTGTGGCTGCGTCTGTGTGAGATCGCTGGCAGAGGGATTATTTGAATCGTTCTTATAGATTGAAGTTCTGTTTGACAAGCTGTGGTTGAGTGAGTCTCTGGACTTGTTGTCTATGTAGCTTGACAGTTGTCTTCTAATTGTTTGTAAATCGTTTGTTGAGTTGTAGGATTTTTGTTGGGTAGATTTGGTATCATAGGATTCATGATGTGAATAATTAGGTTGATTAGACTCAAATTGTTCGGGTTCGATATTGGTAGATTGAATACTTTGAGATTCAAAATTCTGTTCGTTTTCGTCTTTCATTTCGGAATCTTCACATTGTGAAGTAAGATCTGTCAGCTTTTCTAACCTTCCTTGTAAATCAAAAACTTCCAGCTTTTCCAAACTTTCTAAATCAAAATCTTCCAGCTTTTCCAAACTTTCTAAATCAAAAACCTCCAGCTTTTCTAAACTCTCTTGTAAATCAAAAACCTCCAGCTTTTCCTCCGGCAAATCAAAATCAACCAGCCTATCAAAATCCAACAAATCACAATTCTCAACCTTCTCATACCCAATTCTTGGAGATTCTATATTATCCAACCCACACTCCAACTCTTGCAAATCGTCTATATTGATATACCCATTCAAATCAATGTCGCTCTTAAACTTCTGTTCAACAGACTTGGTAGACATATTCAGAACAGGCCTCAAAGATTCATCCAAGATGTCTTGTTCCAAAAACTCCTGAGACCTTGTTGTTTCGTTCGATCGGAGCACCATTTCCTCGGAAAAAGTGTACTCGTCGCTGTAGTCAAACTCTTGCATGGACTTCTCCTCGTTCAACTGCACCCGCGACTCGAACTCAACATCCAACTCGTCAACAGAAGTGCTATCCTGACTTAGTTCCCGAATGTCGACCTTACGCGACTCTATCGAAAACGTTATGCGTATGTATCTCTCGATATGCTGGATGAACTCCCCATGGCAAATGGTCAATACTTGGTAGCTTTCGTCATCCTTCCACCAGTCGATTTCACAGATTTCCCGGTGTCGCACCCGAGCACTCAACATGTGCATTGTGAGGTTCACAATGTATATCTCGTCGTTCCGTATCGTGAATAGCTCGTTCCGCCTCTTCTTCTTCTTCGAGTTCGCCACTAGTCCCGGTATCTTTGCCAAGCTGATCAAGTTCTCGCGGATGAGCTCGCTTGGCTTGAGGTTCTTGTTGCGCACAAAGAGCGAGTTTAGTTCGATGTTTATGTTGAAGGTGGTTCCTCGGAGTATTGCTTTGTCTTCGTCAATAGCAGCCGTGCCGTGATTTCGCAGGGAGAGCACCCCCATCCTATCTACCAAAAGTAGCACTTTCTCACGAACATCTGAAGAGTGTATGAAATTGGGCTTGTGTAGGTCCTTCATATCACTCATCTTAGTGAGTCTCGCGTTTCGATTACCGTGATGTATTCAATTGGGAAATGTAAACAAAAAATCACTGTATGGTAAGTAAAATGTAAATTAGTTTGAAGTAAAATGTAAATTAGTTTGAAGTAAAGTGTAATTTGAGTAGACTGTAAATTGGTAAAGTGTAAATTGTTAAATTGCAAATTGATAAAGTGTAATTTTCAGTAGTGCAATTGATAAACTGTAATTTTCAGTAGTGCAATTGATAAACTGTAATTTTCAGTGCAATGATAAAGTGCAAATCCCCAACGAAGTGTAAGTGAATGCTAAACTGTAGTTATCAAATCAATAAACCTGAAATCATCTGTCTTCAAATTATACCAGCACATTCATTATGACCTCCTCATACTACTTTTCAATAATAGGAACTCGAGACAATCCCCTTTACGAGGTTGAGTTCTCGTCGTTCAAGAATCCTGGAGGGAGCGCGTCGTCTGCGGTTCCAGCGTCGGCATTGAGCCCAGCGAATGTCCCAAACACTCCAGGTGTACAGGTTCCAGGCAGGTCGCAGTTCCCCTCCAACATCAAGGAGATTCTCCCATTCGTGTCGAACGCGTCGTTGGACCTCATAGAAGACGTTCAATGGTCAACCAACCAGTTCTACTTGGGCAAGATAGACTCCTTCTACGGGCTCCATGTTAATGCATTTATTACGCAAGGCAACATCAAGTTTGTGTTGTGCTACGATATCAACGGAGTGCTGAGCATGGGAAGCGGGGGTGGGAGCGCGGCGAGTCATGCCACGAGCAACAACTTGCAGAAGTATGAGGACAACCTGATAAAGCAGTTTTTTATTGAGGTGAATGATTTGTATGTGAAGTGTTTGTTGAGTCCGTTTTACTCGGTGAATGATGCGATAGTTTCTCCTGATTTTGATATGAAGGTGAAGTTGTTGGGGAAGAAGTATTTGTAGGATAGGAATGAATGAGTTGGTGAATATGTTGAGGGTGAGAAAATGATAGGTTGTAAACCAGGTTTAGACTTGATTAACCAGGTTCAGACTTGAACGGCCAGGATCAGACTTGACCAACCAGGATCAGACTTGACCAACCAGATAACAATTTGCAATACGAACGATTTAATAAATGGTTTATAATATCAAGTGTGCTTATTAGTTTAGTGTGCTACAACTGAAACCATCTTACATTTTATGACTTATTGTCTGAATTCAAGCAATCTGAAAAAAATTGAATCTTACACTTCTAACTGATCAACAAAAGGCAGAAAAAGATACCTGTATTACGACCGCATATTGAATCTCAGTTTGACCAAAATATTTTCAAAGTTCGAAGACTTTACCTGAAACCAGAAATTGAACTTTTATTATTGTTTGTATAAACTTTAGTTTTGGGCTTGTTATCATACAAAGAATGGTTGGAAATATATTAAATAAAATACTAGATTTACCTAGAATTTTGTATTTAATCTTGTAGAAACTAAAACAGTACCAAAAAAACGCGAATACCTTTCCCAAATTCTTAAGTAGTTTCATTTTGTTCGTCCTTCATATGTTTAAGGAATTATAAACTCGAAAAGTCGTACAAGAATTGCGATAGGATCAAAGATCATACAAAAGCTGAAAGAGAATAATCTCCTCTCTTCTCCGAGTCTTCAGCTGATACCATTCTCTCAATGTATTTTCTCGTTTACTGTTCATCAAGTAATTGTTTTTTTTTATTTATGAAGAATTGAAAGAATAAAACTTGAAAGGAGGAAATCTGATTTAACAGATAAAGAGTAAACTCCAAAACCCCCGGTTGTTATTTTTTTTTGTTTTTGCAGCCATTTTTCTAGATAAAAAAAAGATTAAGCCGTACCAGAGGGCCCAATCGAGAAGTAAAACCTCTAATTAGCGCAGCCAATCATTCCTAAACCAACACCTGAGCATTCACAGTGGGAACCAAAACACTTCTCTTCGTCATCAGCCTTTTTGATAAAGTTATCTTCGCTGGTGACGATCTTGTAAGTGGTACCGTTAATTTCCTGGTCATGGAAAACCAAGTCACAATTGTGAATGCCGAAGCCAACACAACCACAAACCGCAGTTACAGGACATCTGGCAACGAGACGGTTGTTTTCTTCTTCAATCTGGTCACGCTTGAACAACCCCAAACCAATAAGCTTTTCAATGTTGTAGTCCGAAGTTGGAACGTTTTTCTTCTCACTGTCTGTACCAATTGAAACATCACAGCGGTATCCAGAGCTCTCTTTGAAGCAAGAAATTCTGTCAATCGAATCTGAGGATTCGAGTGACGAAGGAAAGCACAGGGCAATGGAAGCAATAGCAGAAATAGAAAGAATAGTAGAAAGTCTCATAATGTTGATGATGTGAGTTGTAAGTTTAGGAATTTAGCCTGGTATTTATATTACGTTTAAACGTTGGAGCCTTTTCACATGAATGAGTCCTTATCAGTGAATTATCGCTATCAACGAAGGTATTTGAGTATCAGGATCACTGGTTCTCGACGAAGGAGTTGAAATTTGTCTTATCCAATCCCAAACTAGAATATTATTTCTAGTGATACTTCAACTGAGACCCTATGACTTGAAGATTGGAGCTGAAATTTGATACAAATTGCTGCAAAAGAATAAAGTTTAATTAACCAAAAAATTGATAAGAAGTTACCTGGTTCGAGTACTCCACTATTGCGTAATTACTTTACACATCGAAAAAGTTGTTCTCCTCACTTATCCACCTTCTAATTGCAGCCATTTCCTTCAAACTTTATCAAAGAATCATGCCTGTATGTTATGACACCATTGATCTCAAAATTGAGTGCGCCAACAATTTCTGCAATGAAAAAGCATCAAAAACAACTGGCTCCTCGGAGAAGCTATTTTCAACTCCAAATGTTCACCAGATAACCAGGCGGCCAAACCTCCAAAAACCAAGCGGGGTCTTATCTATAATCATACGGTCAATTGGCAATCACTCTATTATTGATTGCTTTGATGCAAGTCAAATGGAGTCATGGAACAACACATTTGGTAACACCTGTGTTTGAAACTTTCAAAGTTTGAGACAGTTTATAACTGAAATTAGCCCATCGTACATTCCTAAAGAACAATCCCTTCGGCTTATCCAGAATCGATTCCACGGATAACAGTTAAGTTGCTGCAAATAAAAGAACATACTATCAACAGCGGAATTTGAGAACAAGTGGAATTATGTTACACAAAATAGGTGACAGGCGAAGCACTAAAAAATAATAATCTCAAATATAATCAAATTCAGTACTATCCAGAGGAGTCATTCAACGGGAGATGATTCTCACAGTGGTTCTAAACGAAACCAGCCCAGAAGCATTCGCCAGTTCTGTATTAAGAATTATCCTTCCTAGAAGACTTGAGTGATTTTAGCTGGAGGTCAATCGCATTGCCAGAATATTTAGCATTGGCTCAAAATTCTAATTACAAAATGAAATCGGACGATAAAGGGTCGGTACAGATTACAGCCGACTTCATTAGAGTTCATTTTGTGGTAACATAGTGGAGTGTTCATAATCCAGAGAGGTGGAGCATTTATTATCAATGTGTAAGGAGCTTGAAAGACAATCTGTGAGTGATGGTCAGCTATATGGATCAGAGAATTATGACTGTAGTATGTCTATTTTAAATGGAAAGGATGAGGAAGCGCTTCTTTCACTAGAAAATAGAAGGTGGAATTAAGTAGCAGTGTACGCTTGAATAAAATAAGCTCTAAAAAAAGTTTGGTATTTCCGAAGTTTTTCCTTACTATGGAACTGTGAAAAGCACCTCAGATTAGAATGCTAGAATAGTGCTAGTTTATCTGTGCCATATAATGAAATTTCCCACGTTTTACGAAGCGTTAAGCTATAAGTGACTGATATGTACAAAACTGGTTGTAAGCCAACAATAATTAGCTAGAGTTCTAGTTTAAAATTGGAAAGCGAATTTACCGTGGCCTCTAGATACCGGAAAATTTTAACTCACTATCTCCAAATACAGCTGTTTGATTGCTAATTCCAATAACACGCTATACCCTGTTGAGTCTTGAGTTCTAACCATTGACGTCAATTGGAAATAGAATCAATTGATAGAAATGCTGCAGATAAAAGTCTATTTCCAATCCAGTAGAATCACGAGCAATAATCAATGTTTTTAACCTCACCCAGTGCTCAAAATATGAATGTGGCGTCTCAAAAGGCCGCACTATTTCCACCAAGACTCAATTATTAATGCTCGCAGGGAAATCTTGTTCACAATCAACATTTCAGATTTAGAACTCACTCTAAAGGAATAATCACGGGTGTACTTTTGAAGATCCAAACACTTTTCATTTTTTAGAACCCCAATTGCAATTTAAGGTTTTCCACTCAATCATGCGGCCGCACAAAAACCAGCACAAAATATATCCAGGAAATCTGATAGCTCTTTCAGATGTCGGAATTATACCTTCAATAACTGGTTAGGAAGTCAATCCCTGGAACTCCCAAAGATAACCACGGATAAGATTGCTGCAAATGGAAGTGTTATTTTAAACAATTACAGGTTGACATATGCAGAACACAAAACACAAAACCTAATCATCTTTTGTTTTGTGAACTTGAATCTTGCTCTTCCTTTTCCTTTGAAGATCACAGGGTTCTGCTTGATCCTTACCTTTATCGAAACCACAATTGAAATATTCATTGTAAGAACATCTTCCAGCCAAACTCAGGTGATGAATGGTCTATTTATTGTTGTTCGCGTAGAATAATGAAGAGATCTAAATACCAGAGAGTCTAATTTTTTGGTGAGTTCATGATTTAAGGTGAATTGCGTTGTTTATGCTGCTGACTGATGTAATCTCTAAACTAAAGTTGGGGTCAGAGTGGAGGTCTCAGTAAACACTTCATCTATTAACATGAAATACTGGAGAATTGAAGTCACCACTTAAGGTGAAGGATGTTCTTGTCTGTTTTGAAGTGAATAAAACACAGTTCAATAGCTGACAGCCCCTCCGAGAATCATCAAGAATTCCCAACAAAGTACCGAGAAATCATTCAAACAAATGTCAATACTTTGAAAGACTAGTTCCAACCATCACTAGTCCAAGATTATACTCTCAGACGACATTGCTCATGCGATACTCCTAGATTATTCCTTCAGTTGGATGAGCAATATGCTCTTCTGATATTATAACTCAAGGAAGACAGCTTCTTGAAGTTCCCAAGCAGAAAACTAGGCAAATGATTATATCTTCCTAAATCCAGGAGTCAACCTGGTAAACCGAGCACATTTTACAACTTCTGACAATACAATTTATGCTCAGTAAATCATCTCATTTAGTTATGTACAAGATCACTTCTCCTCCTCAGCCAAAACCTTCTCAGTATCTATCTTATAATCACCATCCTCAGTCTCGACAATCACACCATGGTCCTTCAACTGCTCAAACATATCCTGCGGAACCCAACCTCCAGTGGCTGCAAAAGGACTAGAAGCAGTTTCGTGTTGGTACTTCTGCAACTCATTCTTGTGAGCCTGGATCTCTTCTTCGGTGAACTTCAATGGGTACACAACATCCTTCGAGTTGCAAATTTCGTTTGCAACTAAAAGCTCCCAGAGCAGCTCCAACTGAATTAGGCAACCTTCAACATACAAGTAATCTTTGTCGTTCTTCAACTCCAAGCTCTGCAAGTGGGCACTTTTCAACAGCTTAATATAGGGCAGGGCAATGGAGATCAAGTCGTGTCTCAGTTTGTTCAAGGTAATCTCCCACAATCGCTCGTTTCTGGTCTTGTAGAACATGAACTGGAACTGCTGTTGCTCATACTCGTTCAATTCGGAAAAGTTTGGCACTTCTTCCTCCAAGTTGTAAATCTTAGCACCATGGTACGCAACAAACGCAGGGTAGTTTGTTAAAATAAATGGTTTAATAGTGGTGTTTTCAAAGTCCACAAAGTAGTAGGAGCCATCAGGCTTGACAATCACATTCAAAGGGTCCAAGTCTGGTGCAAACAACCTTGGTTTGAACATTTCATCAACATTTATAATCGATTTAGAGTGAGGGTTGATGAACTTAGGGGCCATTTCAACGAGTTTCTCAAAGGTGGATATTTGTCTCTTCAAAAGCTCGACATCCTCAACTTGGCTCGAGGCATCAGCCTGGGCCAAGGCCAACCTGTTCTTCGCATTTTCCAACTCAATGGTGGCAATTGACTTAATAACCTCGAGAGGTTGGTCCTTGGGCCAAGGGCCATTCAATTTCATGACTATCTTGTCAGATAAGTAGTTCTTGTACTTGGAGAATGCCTTTTCTGTGGATGCACCAATTCTCCATCTGTTCTTAAGCAATGGGTTAGTTTCGCCATCATATGGTAAATCCTTCTGCTGGTCAACAGGAACATCGTCGTGGAAGTACAAAGAACCATACTTGTTGAAGGTGAGCGAAAGCAAGCTAGTTTGGAAGTCAGAAATTGGCTCAATTACCGAGTTCAACTTTGCAGTGGTGTTTTCAGGGTTACCGTCGTCAACCAATGGCTCCCACTTTTTCATCAACAAGTCACCTTCGATATCCTCCATCAAAATGAACGGACTCTGTGCAAAGTTAAGTTTGTCTATGCCGTAAGCAAGCACTTTTGGAACATTAACACCCAATTTCAAGTCAAGGAAGTCCAAAGTGGCAACCTCACTCTTGAGTTTCTGGGCAACTGCTGCCATGGAGTCCAATCTGTATGGAATTCTCAAGATCAACCTCTTGTCTGTGTTCAAGGTGATTCTGTAGACCCTGTGGTGTTTACCTTCGTGGATACTTGCTATCGAGTTGACAGCGAGTTTTTCGCCTTCCTTGGAGCCTAAAATTGCTTCGGTGAAGTTGTTGCGCAAGATGTAAGAACCGTCTTCCAACTGCTGCACTGGTTTGACTACGGGCACACCGTTTTTGTCTAAGTTCTTCAAGTCTGCTCTTATTTCGTCCAATACACCAACCAACTTGGTGACACCTTCAATCAGGAACTTGGTTTCCCTTCTAGCCTTCTTCTGCTTGTCGTCCTTCAACCAGGTACCCCAGGTATACTTGAAGAACTGAGACCTTTGAGGGTCTTCAGTGTCTGACAACTTGGTGTAAACTTCATTGGGTTTAGTGTTTAAAGTTGATTGGAAACGGGTTGCAACGACGCATTTGGCCGATTGGCGTGGAAGATGTCTAGGAACAGACCTTTTGAGTGAGTTTCTAGCGATTCTGGATAACATGACAGTGTTGCTGAAAATTTTGACTACTGATCTGGGCACGTGAGAAATTTCAATGGATAGTGGTTGGTGATTTATATGAGAGTTGTGAAAGAGGAGAATGAATTGGTGAGGGCGTTTGGTGGAAGTGGTTGGTGATTTATATGAGAGTTGTGAAAGAGGAGAATGAATTGGTGAGGGCGTTTGGTGGAAGTGGTTGGTGATTTATATGAGAGTTGTGAAAGAGGAGAATGAATTGGTGAGGGCGTTTGGTGGAAGTGGTTGGTGATTTATATGAGAGTTGTGAAAGAGGAGAATGAATTGGTGAGGGCGTTTGGTGGAAGTGGTTGGTGATTTATATGAGAGTTGTGAAAGAGGAGAATGAATTGGTGAGGGCGTTTGGTGGAAGTGATTGGTGATTTATATGAGAGTTGTGAAAGAGGAGAATGAATTGGTGAGGGCGTTTGGTGGAAGTGGTGAGATAAAGTCTAAAGTTCAGTTCATTCTATAATGTAGATCTATTTACTGTAGATTAATGCCAGAATAGGATTTGGAAATTTGAGTTGAAGTGCTAAAATAGTGGAGAAGTTTGGTTTAGTGAAAGTTAGTGACAGAAAAATGGTGGAAGTTCGCGATGAAGTAGCTGAAATAGTGGAGAACACTTTTTAGTGAATGGTAGTGACAGAAACCAGTGAAAAATAGTGCTAAACGAGACACAAGTGTTCATTACTGCCTTGTAAAAGTGACCAGATAATTAGTAAAATAAAAGAATAACCCAAGCATTCAATACAAACCTATGAGCACATCTTTCGCATTGAACACCTCAAGTTTAGGATATTAAGAATTATACCTTCAAGACTTTACAAAATGATACAAAAATATTGTTGATTATTTGTGTTCAGTCACTCATTTCCATATCCACTCATTTCATCCATACACTCTCATCAGATAATCTCACCACTCTTCCCTACACATTCCTAATATTCACATTGCCGATCCTTCCATTGACTTGTTATTCGAGCAAAATGCCGTGCACTCCAATTCTACGTTAATCTCTCTCCTGGCCCTGTGTTAACGGATCAGTGGTAATCATGTTAATCTCTCTCCTGGCCCTGTGTTAACGGATCAGTGGTAATCATGTTAATCTCTCTCCTGGCCCTGTGTTAACGGATCAGTGGTAATCATGTTAATCTCTCTCCTGGCCCTGTGTTAACGGATCAGTGGTAATCATGTTAATCTCTCTCCTGGCCCTGTGTTAACGGATCAGTGGTAATCATGTTAATCTTCTCCTTGAATGTAATTGAAGGCGGTGACTCTTGAGCAAATGTGTTCTCGAAATCAGTCTTCCTTTTCTGCTGCAGGAGTCCCGTGTCTCCGTCCATTTCTGCATTTGTGGTCTGGATCGACAACAGGCTCGAGTTCGGGTCGTCCTCAAACGTCTGCGACCTCAACGGGGTGCTGGTAACAGACCCAGGCACCGAAAGAACCCCGGGCCTCTCGAGCCTCGTCGTCTGATCCTTTCTTTCCTGCTGCAACTGCAGCTGCATCATGCTGGAGATTATATTGCTTGAGTAAAGCGTGGGCCCCAGTCTGTGAAAGCGTTTTCCTTCAACTCCGTCCTTCGTGGCCGTGGTCGAAAGACACGATGTGGTGGAGTTCCGAGAAATGGGCCTCGAGACAGGCTCCAGCGGAAAGTCGGGCGGTGGGGTGGCTACGTCCACACTGTTGGCGACGTTGATGTCAATGTCGTGGGGCCTGCGAGGCTCAAACCTCAGGAAACTGGACCCGTCCTGACTGAACTTCAGCAGCGCGTCGTCGTCGTCTTCAAAGTACCTCGCCTGGTCATACGGAATCAGGTTCTCGCTGCCATTGTACCCCACATAGTCAAACTCGTCGTCGTCCAAATTTATCTTCCCACTGATTATCGACTTGATGCTGGCCGCGGGATGTGACATTTCATGCAAACAATAATATATTTTTGATTTCACGTAGCAATAGTCTGTTTTTTATAGTTAGTGACCCTTGTTTAACAATACACGGACACCCTTAAAAGCTTCTGGTGACGCTATACATATGTACTATTACGTAAGTCTTCTATTTTGGGAAGGCGATTGCAAAACCAGTACGGGACTGCATAAAGAATACATCAAATCAGGGTCACCTGACCACCAGATGAGTAGTTGCACCCACAACTAATAAACATATGAGCCACACAGGAGCCTAATTTACGGACGCCTGTCGAGAAAAAGGAGGTAGGATACGAGCTGTGTGTATAAAAGCCCTTTTAAGTTCCCACGATCGTCCTATTTGCGTGTGATTTTTTCTGCATGAAAAGGGTGGCCGTGATTGGAGGTGGTCCCTCAGGAATCACAGTTGCAAAGGCACTTGCGTTAGAGCCGTTTGAGTTTGCAATTGACTTATACGAGCGGAAGGATCTGCTTGGGGGTGTTTGGTACTATAGTGGGGACAAACCTAGAGCGAAGAGCACTATTCCTTCTACCAGCCTTGATACTTTTGAGGAATACCATTCCACCAGCTTTGATACTTTTAAAGAAAACCATTCCACCAGGTTTGATACTTTTAAAGAAAACCGTTTCACCAGCCTTGAAACTTTTAAAGAAAACCATTTCACCAGCCTTGAAACTTTTAAGGAAAACCATTCCACCAGCCTTGATACTTTTAAGGAAAACCATTCTTCCAGCCTTGAAACTTTTAAGGAAAACCATTCCACCAGCCTTGATACTTTTGAAGAAAACCATTCTTCCAGCCTTGAAACTTTTAAGGAAAACCATTCCACCAGCCTTGATACTTTTGAAGAAAACCATTCCACCAGCCTTGATACTTTTGAAGAAAACCATTCCACCAGCCTAGATACTATTAAAGAAAATCATGAAGCAGTCATTTCGCCAATGTACAAGTACTTGGAGACCAACCTTCACAGTAAGTTAATGGAGTTTGTGGGTGTACCAGTAACAGAGAAGGCGTTCCAGAGCAGAAGTCAGGTGCTTGAGTATGTGCAGAAGTATGCGCTCACGCTTCCACCTGAGGTGAATGTTTCTCTCAGCACTGAAATCTTGAAGGTGGAAAAGAATGGAGGCTACTGGGACGTGTTGACCTCGAAAACCTCTAAAAAGTACGATTTTGTGGTGGTTGCAAATGGTCATTTTAATGTAGTTTATGTTCCAGACGTTCCTGGTTTAGCTGAGTGGAGCAAGGCCGACCCTGAAAGCGTCGTACATTCCAAGTATTTCAACACTTCTGACGAGTACAAGGACCAAACTGTTTTGGTGATTGGAAACTACTCTAGTGGGCTGGATATTTCAACACAAGTAGCTGCGGTTGCAAGAACCGTTTATGTTTCGTCATCCAATCCTCCTGAAGAAAACAATTCTCCACTTTCCTCCGTCAAGAAGTATATCGGTCTTATTTCAAGTTACAACCATGAAAACCATTCAGTTACGCTCGAAGATAAAACGGTGATCTCAGGAATAGAACGAATCATTTTTTGCACTGGCTACTTGTATGATCTACCATTCTTGAACTTACCAGAATTAATCAGTGATGGATCTCAAGTGCACAACGTGTACAAACAGATATTTTACATCGATGACCCTTCACTTTCTTTTGCAGGGCTCAACAAAAATGTAGCTCCATTTCCCTTGGTCGAATCACAAGCTGCTTTACTTACACGAGTGTACAGTGGAAGACTCAGCTTGCCCTCGCAAGAGGAGATGAAAGACGATTACTTGAAGGAGTTGGAGCTCAAGGGACCAGGCAAAAACTTTCACAATTTGCTGTTTCCATTGGATTCAGAGTACTGTCAAGAATTACAGGAGGTAATTAGAAGTCATTCATTAGACAAATCAGGATTTACTCCTAGTGAATGGGATGAAGAGAGAGTGAAGTTTAGGGGGGACGTGAAGAAGATAAAGCTGGCGCGACAAAAGTTGATCGAGCAGCATGTTCGTAAGCTTCGTGATGAAGGTAAGCCATATGAGCTACTTACACCATAATTGGTTGGCTGAATTTGACTGTTTTTGGAAGTCAGAAAACAGTAGATATTATATAAATAGCCACCGTAACTTAAACAGTAATAATAATCCATCGTACATTTAACAATAGAGTTAATCGTTATCAACGGAAGGCACGGCTGCAATAATATGACTTTTAACCTGTCGACTTTGAGATGCACATTTTTTTAGCAGCCAAATTCACAAATCATAGAAATAAACATGAACCACAACACCACTACTCAAAGAACAATTAACGAAGCTGGTTGCCGACTTCTCCAGCAAATGGTAGCTACATCATTGTATTCCATACTTTACTCGCGCAACATCTTCGATGAATGCAACTTTACTGATCAAATTCTTCAGTCGTACGAGTCACATCCACACGAAAGTGAACCTTTCATACTTAAAACTAAACATTTGGTCTCAGGGGTGACTGTAGAAGCTGATGTGTTCATCAAATGGATAGAAGAAGACATATTTCAAACCATACAGCTCAATTACCTTCTGGCATTGCAGCTCAATATATTTGGTGGTGACTTGACTGAAACTTACTTGATCATTATTGAGGATTCAAAAGCAGTCAAAAAAATGGGCTATTCATATCAGCTTGACATTAATGACAAAACCCAAGAAGCTATCAGAAGTTTAGTCTCTGTGACAAATTCTTTTGATGCACTACCCACTTCTGCTCTGTTGAGCATCAAGTTAATATTGAATAATTCCTGTCCCCAGCTGTTTCAGCCACCCCACTTCAACGTTTCCAAATCGATAGCACCATGCTTTTTTGAGCACCACCCACACCGTGAAGTGGGTTCATTGGTTGCAAACAACAAAGTTTTAACCTTCCAAGTCACACCCAAGTTAAGCACCAACGACAATAGAGATTTTGAAGCTTTTCAGAAATTGCAAAATCCTTTCACAGTTAACATCCCGGAGCTTGGAATTGATCTACCCCCCATAACCACCTCTCAAGATCAAACAGAAACAAACCAAATGGTTGACCCACTTCATCTCGAATCTTTTCTTGATGTTCAAGAAGGTGGTAACTATCCGGAAACCCAACTTTTGATTCCAGCCTCAAATACTGTCGACCAATTGTATGCCACGGCTTGTAAAATTTGCTACAGATGTGTGAGTGCCATTGATTATGGGTTCTTACAAAATCCTCTCAAAAGTCTAGTATGCTATTATTGCTTACTTAATCTGGATACATTGAGCACTGACTTGGAATTGTTCATCAAAATTAGGCACTTGTTGCACTACATCAAAACTCAGTTGACAGTTCCCAATTTTGAAAGGATTTGCGAAATCGTACAACTAAACCCAAAAATTCCACAAGATGTGATTGTTATCCAGCGTATTTTGAAGAAAATATTTGAAGACGGCTTGTTCAAGATTGTTGACGCAGTTCTTTATAAACCTAACTCTCCAGAATATGAAAATGGTTGGGGCGAACTTACCCTTTCGATTGACGAAGTTTCATTCAATCTTCCAACTCAGGAAGATATGGTTCGTCTTGAGAGAGGTGTAAATTACAAAATCGCCTTCACACCCATTGCCTATTATTACATTTCGGCTTTCACCAAGTACAAATATTTGCTCTTGGATAGGTACTTTCATGACAAGTGGATCAATAAGAAAAAATACATTGAACACTTCCAAAAGTTTCAAAAATCTTTGTCAGATCCTGTTTTTGAAGTAATTGAAATAGATTCCGGCTCTTCTTCCGAGTCTTCAGATGACGACAGCGAAAATTCGAGTCAACCGGAGGAAATTTTGAATGAGAAGTTGAACACTTCAGTATCGCTGTACTTCCAGTCTCCCGTTTCAAAGAGAAAAGGAAGCGGTGACTTGACCTTTGAAGAGTCGCTTCAGTATTTGATTCGTGATTCAAGAAAAAGACAAGCTAAGTAAATGAGTAAGAAGAGAAGGATGAGTATTTTATGCTTTACTTTATATAGGATTATTGTCGAGTTGTATCTGACTAAACAGATGAGCTTGATGTTTCAGGTGTTTCCCATTCAGGAGACCCTGATTACTCTAGCCATAATATCAACTACTTATTAACTGTTGTGGAGAAAGTACTATTACGATGTAGAAATACTACCTATAATTCTCACTGTTCTTCCAATATCCCAGGATATTTTTGTCCTTATATACTCCGTGACTTCTGACCAATAGGAACGCTTCTCAAGGATATGTGATGTCACAAAAGGGCGGTAGCATATTCCTATGCTAGGATACATAAGCAGATACATCCTTATCAGGATTACCTGGGAAAGAACAGAGTTGTTCAATCTGTTTTAGATGTACAAAAGACTTCTTATGGGTCCTAAACCGGCCTCTTCAGTCCATTCGCACAATGATGAAGCGATTTTCGCAATCTGCGAAACAATCGAAAATGGTTGAAAATATGTGTCGATTAGAAACGAAAGAACGATTACATAATATATGGCATACGAGGTATTACGAGATAAAGTTCAAAAGAGTCACAAAGGTAGTAGAGGAAAAGTTAGCTACTTTACTGGAAATCATAATTGTTGAAAGAATCTTAAATTCTAAAGGAATATGCTACAAACCTTTGATGTTATACACGACTTACGAAATAATAGTTGACATAAATGCACAGAACCAAAAGTATATCCTACAAATACGGGGACTTATACAAAACTCAGGAAACAATAACCGTTGTTGGAATATGCTATAGACACTGAAAGTAGTACACATCTGGGTCGTGGTAATTCCATGAAACTTCCCAAGTATATAAACCTAAAATCTTCATGGAAATTGAGTTTCCCTTACTCTCCAATCACATAAAATATGACTTCCAGGTCTAGTTGCGATAAAAATGATAACGGGAGCCTTTCTAGTTCATGTAAGCTTAAAAATAGGCTCACATTGTTAGCGTTGATATTACTCATTTTTGCTTTGATAGCTATACCTGTGACTTTGATAGTGATCATAGCTACGATAGATGTTACGCCCAGCGACTCTGGTGGATCTTAACGCTCATTGACTCCATGTTTACTGACGGATGTGTATGTTTCATACAACCTAGAGGATGTATGAAACATCAACGAGACTGGGACTATACAATCACGAATCTGTTAATTGAAACAACTTCCAAAGAGATGTGTTAATACTCTTTCAATTACAAGGTATCGGAGTGGCCTATTTAAAGGGCCATTGAATCCCAATTTATTTACCTCTCCAGTCTTATAGAAATTAATAAAGTTACTTAACCTACTGAAGTGAGTTCGAGGGTATATATATATTCACTATATTGTTCTACATATTACCTTTCGAAGTAAAATCAAGTGTTTTATCAAATCTGCTCTCTTCTCAGTCACTTGTCAACTGTTTGAGCTTCTCAAACACTTCGCAGGTGCTGCTTCACCTCCACCAGGACCGCTTCCACAGACCCTGCGAGCTGCCCTCTTGCAGTCTGCCCTCTTGTAAACTATCGAAAGGTTCATAAATTGGCAACGTAGAACAATTCAGCCCCCGATCCGCATTGTTCGCCATTCTTTAGCTGGGTGGTTCTGGGATTGACTTGCCATGCAAATTATTGTCACTCAACACTTTGAGTTAACTTCTGTCCCTGCGCTTCATACCCGCCTTTATTGGCGTTAACGTTAGCCACGTAGTCTTTATTTGCCTCCTCTGCAAGGCGGCGTGCCCGCCTACTCATGCGAATATCGTATCTTAACCAAAAGTATGCAATGAAAACGACAGAAGCGACTGCACAGTAATGTATTAGCAAAGCTATTGAATACTCGCGCTTTTCTTTGTTAGATTTAGGCGGATGCACCTCTCTATGCCTTCCCCAGTCGTCCAACATAAGCGTGGAAATGAAATGCTGGAGCTGTGGTTTGCTTCCCTTATATACGTGATTTTAATCTGACATGCTATACAGCTATTCTTTCCTGGCTGCAAATTGAGGAAAAAGAAGGTCTTATCACCATGCACAAATTGAACGAGGCAGCAGCTGCAAAAAATAACGACAACTGCAGGATTCGAACCTGCGCGGGCAAAGCCCAAAAGATTTCTAATCTTTCTCCTTAACCACTCGGACAAGTTGCCCACTTTCTAGATTGTTGTATGAGATTAAGATTCTTGTCAGCTGTGAAACCGCTTCCTATGCAGGTATGTCTGAATTATTCAAGGAATAGTGAAATACCCCCAAATTCTACGAAATGTGTATGCTGCATCTCTCGGATATCCCACTTATT